>CAUYON010060910.1:0-22642 GCA_963573935.1 Arctocebus calabarensis
CATGGAATACTATGCAGTCTTAAAGAAAGATGGAGACTTTACCTCTTTTGTGTTTACATGGATGGAGCTGGAACATATTTTTCTTAGCAAAGTATCTCAAGAATGGAAGAAAAAGTATCCAATGTACTCAGCCCTAATATGTAGCTAATTTATAGCTTTCATATGAAGGCTAAAACCCAATTATAGCTCATGATCTTGTTATTGATGTCTGTCTTAATTCTGCTGTAATTAGATACCGTATATAATTTTGGTCCCATGATATTTGTTGAGACTTTTTTTTAATGACAGAGAATATAGTCCCTTTGGTAAATGTTCCATATACTCTTTGGGGGGGGGAGTACATCGTGCAATTGATGGTTATGATGTTCCATATTTGTCCGCTAGATCCAATTGGCAAATTGTGGTGTTCAAGTATCTCATGCCTTTCATTGTTGTTAGCCCATAGTATTAGAGTAGATGGGTTTTAGATATGTTTATATCCCTAACCACTTATTTCTTCTCCTGCACCCCCACATTTTTGGCTCTTGTTTATGTGTATTTTAATTCTTCATGTTCTTTAAAGGTGATAAGACAGTATTGTTATTGTTTTTACAATCAGCATTCATTTAGATTTATGCATCCCTTTACTAATCAGTTTTTGTTCTTTACTTCAGCTGTCATTTTCCTCCTGACATCTGGGATTGTTGTCTTGTACCTAAAGAACTCTTTGTCACTTTTCTTTTAATGTGGGTTTGTGGTTGACAAGTTCTCTTTGGTTTTCTTTTTTGGCTTGGTTTCACTTTAGTTATTTGAAGAATATTTTCACGTGATGGCAGGTTTTTTTTTTTTTTTTTACAGCATTCAAATATGTCACTCATTTGTCTTCTGCTGTATATTTCTGCTGAAAAGGTCGCTCTCACTCTTAATGTTTGTATTTTATGAAGATAATGTGTTTCTTGGTTGCTTTTAAGAGTTTATTTTGTTTTGGGGGAGAGTTTCACAAATTTTATTGTCACGTGGTTAGCAATGGATTTCCCTGCATCTACTCTGCTTTAGTTTATACAGTTTATGGCACCATTGGTTCGGGGCTTCCTTTAACTTGGGAGATTCTTTGCTAGCATTATTGACTGTCAATACTGCTTCCATTCTATTCCTGTAGACCCTAATTATACTGCCTTAGACTCACTCACTGTGTTCAATGTCTTATATTCTTTTCTGAATGTTTCAAATTATTTTTCTATTCTTCAATTCACATATCATTTACTGACTGATGTTCTAACTTGTTAATTATCTCTTTCACTTTTTATAGGTTTATTATTAAAACTATCTATCAAATTCATGGTTTCAGATATACTACTCTTTTTTTAACCTGATATTTTGATTGTATTCTTTTTATAGAGGCTAGTTTGCTGGTAAAATTCTTTACCATGTCATTTACATTCTTACTAATTACTATTAATAATCACTGTTATTTAAAACCTGTGTCTAATTATGCTGACATCTAGATCACCTGTAGGGGGCAGGTCTGCCTTTATGGATCTATTTTTCTCATATTTTTAGTTATTTGTTCCTCTCTGCTGGCCATTTTCCCCTGAAGGTCAGAAAAATTATAGCAGCTCTAGAGTTTATATTCCAGAAAAGATTTGCTTTCCTTTGGTAGGTTCTTCAGCAGGAGAAGATTGTCTTGCTCCAGTTAGGAAATAAGAGTGTTAAAGGTTGAGTTCTTTCCAACCTTGAGGTCTATTTTGTGTCTGTTTTGCCATTACTCATAGCGTACAGGCCATGAGGCTGTTAATTAAATGCCAATGCTATTGTCCTAGCTCCTCCTCTTTAGTTTTGGGGTTCCAATTTTATCTCTGGTACTGCTTAGTTTCCTAGCCTTTTAGAACCACCTTCTGTTTGGCTCATTTATTTCCTGCTCCAAAAATTTTAAGAATCAGTAAATTATTTGAGGGTAAATGTAATATAGGATGTCATTACTGTAATCCTTCCTTCTCTGTGGGGAATATATTCTAAGACCCCAAGTGGATGCTTGAAACCTCTAATGATATTGAATCTGATTGCCATCTGTCAGAACACATTTCACTTCGTGTCTCTCACTCACAAACTTAATGCCTATTCTGTCTTAACTAAGCACTTAACATGCACCATGGCTATAACTTTTGCAATTTAAGGTGTGACAGCAAAAGTATCTTGAATTTCTTCATTTTTCACAATTTCCACTGATAAAAGATCTTTTCTTACCATACATATCATTTTTTTTCTTTCATTATTAAGTCCAGAATTCTCACCTTTTCACTTAAAGGAAACACTTTATGGCTTCTCTTTGGTATAATTGAATTGCCAGCATCACTACCCTCACACCTTAGGGCCATTATTAAGTTAAATAAGGGTCACTTAAACCCAAGCACTAGAACACTACAATAGCCCATCTGATAGGATGCCCAAAGGTTTACTAAGTAATTAGCAGGCAGCTGATGTTTACAGCATTAATAAGCTGTACAAAGGAAAGAGCTGGGCTGGATGGAGCAGATTTCCTAAGTTTTCAGCATGGAAGTCTGAAGGCTACCCAGGATGACACAAAATTAAAAATGTATGAATTGTTTATTTCTGGAATTTTCCAGGTAATATTTTGGACCCTGGTTGATTACGGGTCCAAAATATTACATGGAAAACTAAAACATCAGAAAGCAAAGCTGCAGAAAAAGGAAGGACAACTGTAGTTTCTTTCCTCTAGTTTGATAATATGCCCACAGATTCTAAGCCACAATTTTCAGCTTTTTAGCACCAATCTCCCACCTCTACTAATATGTACAAACACAGTGGAGAAGGCCAGGCTCTCAGCAATATCATTCTTTTCTTTCTAAGATCTTGGCCCTTCAAAGATGCCTGCCTTGGCTGTTCTCTGATATTTCAGAAAAGTAAATTTTAAAATCTAGAAGTTTATATTAATTTTGTTAGATTCCATAGAAGCCAATGTGGAAATCTCTCAACCCTGCCAAAAGAACATAGGCTCCTAAGAATTCCTTTCAAGCCATAACACAGAAGGGAGGCTAAAGAAAGGGAGGAAAAGTGGGGAAAAGGAAAGAAAATGGAAATATAGGAAAAATAAACCTTAGACATATATTTACAATAGAAAATCTTTGCTATGTTAATCTTGTTGGTACAAGGATGATTATTATCTGTCACTCTCTTTTTTCCAACTTAGCCTTAGGTCTGCGTGGTTTCAAGATGCTATTTGAAAGAGATAGAAAGGGAGAACGTTTTAAATCAGGAAAGAATTTCTAGTTTCTAATTCTCAAAATTTAGAAATAAACTCCCCATGTAATATATGAAATTATTGGGATTAATTATTAGGCCTGCTAAGAATACATGAAACAAGATCTTTGCTCTTCTACTCCCAAACTATCAGAGAAAGAAAAATAGATTGTTAGTTTGACATAATTTTGAGTCAGAAAAAGTAACTGCTTTTGGTCCAGAGAAATTTAGCAAATCATTTATTTATTTTACATAAGCAACCTATGAACATTAATTAGTTTAACAGAGCAGGAAATTAACCAGTCACTTGCTATCACAAATTCAAATAAAGGTAACAGAAATTTGAAGAGGATCTGAAACTACATTTAGTGGTATCAGGCTGGAAAGAAAATGCATTTTCTATTACATCATGTGCATTGAAAGCAGTTGAATGACTTAACACTAGGACTGAGGAATTTAAATTCCATTTCCTATTAAAAGGATTCAGGGCTTCTTGGGGAAATGGCTACTTCACTCCAGAGCAGATACATCAAAATCAGCCCAGTACGTGTCATATTAGAACAGAAGGGCTGAGAAATCAACCAAAATGATTTCTACAATTAAACACTCAACAGTGTGAACATATGTAAGAATAGTAACTACAATATATTTAAATCTCTGTGTTAAAAGTGATGCTAAACATAAAAACAAACAAAAACATTCCTTTTTGCAAGCTGATAGGGAACAAACTTGTTATTTTGAAAATTGGCTAATACAAGAAAAAAATGAAGTATTTTTTGTGGTATTTGGTATGTAAACTGTGCCTCAAGGTGACTCAACAGTGTGAAGTGTTAAAATTTTCTTTGATGAAGTGTTTTAGCTAATAATTTAAAAAGAAATTATAACATTAGAACATCACTATTTTGCCACTTAACATGAAATCTTTCATCTCGGCAATGACAATCAAGGGCTGCTAGCATTTAAGAAAAGATGAACACACATCATACACTTTCTGATGCAAAAACATCATCACGGAAGAAAACAGCGTTAACTGTGGGGTAGTCTTGCCCCTGCAAATCAAACTTGATTCTTTTGATGTAACCTAACTACAATCATAGAGAAAATACAGGGACAGTTACTTGCTGAGCAGTATCAATGGGCTGGAAAGAACATGCATTCTCAGCAATCTCTAAACTGTGGGGAATTGTATGGGACAAATATTCTGTCTTGTTCAATAAAAATTTATAATGAAAAAGAGAGTGATAATCTATGTATCAGTTCATAATTAAGAAACCGATGTATGATTGGATCTTATTTGGATCCCAATTCAAAGTATTACAATACCTCTATAAGAAAATTTGGAGAAAATGAATATTGACTATATATTTGATGACATTAAGGAATTATTATTAAATTATTTTAGATATCCTGTTGACACATTGTTTTGTATGTTCTATGACTCCCCTTTGACTTTCATGTATAGGAGGCCTGACAATTAAATTCATGAACTTGTCCTAGACAAATGCTACATATTTCACTGCTGAACATCACTGCGGTCACCTTTGAAATACTCCCCCTGGGAAGCTGTGCACTGATGCCAGAACCTAGTCCACCCTTCAAAGTGATTTTGAAGCTCTTTTTCTGGAATGACCATCAGAACTGTCATTATATAGCTTACAAAACCATGTAACAACAATCATGCACGCTACTCAGCAAGACACTGACACAAGTCAACACAAATACAGCTGTGAGATGCTGATGTACCAAGGATATGGGACCTTACCCAGTTCATACAGTGCTGCCAAAATGGCACATGGTGACGAGTTCTCAAACCTCTTTGTTAGATCTCATACCTGACAACTCTGGTGGCCATTGCAGAGAAAGAGTTCCAGAATTGCTTGGCTGGGTGGACTAGGTGCTGGTATTAGTGAGTAGCTTCCTGACGGGAGGACTTTGAAGAGGACTATGGTGATATTGAATGGTCTTAATTGTCAGTCCTTGTATAAGCTAAAATACAGAGAAAATAATATAATTTAAATTTTCTTCAAAATGCTGTATAAGGAATTGACAGATGTGTAGTGAAACCAGATTGGCCGACCAAGAGATCATAATCGGGAAGCTAGGTGCTGGGTACGTGCAGCTTAGTCACACAGTTCTCTCTGTAGTACAGTCACAATTCACATAACTGTCTAGTCACTATCAGGCTGAATCTAGCATGATGATCCTACAAGACTATAATGGAGCTCAAAAGTTTCCATCTCCTATTGCTACAATACTTGTGTAAGCAAAGCATCTGTGCTCCGGTCATATAAACATACAGCATACCTAATTATGTGTGATCTACAATACTCGATGAGGATAATAATGACTGTGTTGCTGGTTTATATATGTACTGTGCTATATTTTTTATTGTTATTTTAGCGTGTCCTCCTTCTACTTGTAAAAATTCTAACTGTAAAACAGCCTCAGGTAGGACCTTGGGAGGTATTTCAGAAGAAGGCATTTTTTTTGTTTTGGGTTTTTTTTTTTTTTTGCAGTTTTTCCCCCGGGCCAGGTTTGAACCCACCACCTCCGGCATATGAGGCCAGCATCCTACTCCTCAAGCTACAGGCACCACCCCAAAGAAGGTGTTTCTTTCACAGGGGAAGAAGCCTCATACATATTTATTATGAGGGTGGGCCAAGATGTGGAGGCGGAAGACAGTGGTACTAATGACCCTGACTAATAGATCTGGGCTAATGTGTCAAACAGAGAAAAAGGTTAAAAAGTAAAAATTTTTAAATTATAAAAAAGCTTATAAGGATATAAGGTATAAATAAGGATGTAAAGGAATAAGGATATAAAGAAAGAATATTTTCAAACAGTTGTACAATGTGTGTGTTAAGCTGTTATGACAAAAAGTCCAAAGTTTAAAAATTAAAAAGTGTATGAAATAAAGGGATTATAGTACACCAAGCTTAACTTACTATTGAAGAAGGAGATTTGGGTTTTTTTTTTTTTTTACAAATTTAGTGTAGCCTAAGTGTAGTGATTACAAAGTCTATAGTAGTATACAGCGATATCTAAGCCTTCACCTTCAGTCACCACTCACCCTCTGATTCACCCAGAGCAACTGCCAGCCCCCCAGCTCTGCTCATGGTAAGTGCCCCACACAGGTGTACCATTTTTGTCTTTTATGCCCTATTTTCACATAATTTTCTATGTTTAGGACACACAAATGCTTATCATGGTGTTACCATTGCCTGCAGTATACGGTACAGTAACTTGCTATATAAGTTTTTAGCCTAGGGAACAACAGGTTATATCATACAGCATAGGTGTTTGCAGTCTATACCATGTAAGTTTGTGTGATTACACTCTGTGATGTACCCAGGTGACAAAATTTGCTTAACATACTTTTCAGAACATAACCCTATCATTAAGCAAGGTACCGCTGTATACGGACACGTGAGGAAACAGAAGAAATGCAACTCTACATATTATTTTAAACTAAACAAAATAAGTAATAGCCATTTAAGAAAATAATTGGAATAGCCCTTTTTTTTTTTTCTGGTAAGTAATCATTCAAAATTTCTTTCTAAAGATCTAACATTTGTCATTACCACGATGGTTTTCAGAAAACAATATTTCATGTTGTCATGTGTAATCAAATGCAATAAACTTGGGCAATTGTTAATCAGATAGAGAGAGAACCACTTAGGCTACTTTACTACCCACAAATACTCTAATGGGGATCAATCACACTCAATTAAAAACTCAAGGAATTATGAATCTTTAACAGGTTTATCATGAGATCATTCAGCTGCTAAGTTCTCTTTAGGTTCATACCAGGGAGACTCTCTCAAGGTGGAAACAAATCATCTCCATGACATCATTTTCCAAGAAACTTTCAGATTTCTTGTTTGATATAAACACAAAAGGGCTTTGAAGTTTGCACCAGAATTAAATTTTCCATGCATGTATTTGTAATTTTCTAGTTTTGGTGACATTAATTGATAACTCTAAATGAAGGAAACATCTGAGTGACTTTTATATATTCCTTTCAATAGCTTAACCTGGATCTTCTCTGTGGTCCTGGTTTAATCAGTGGTTCATAGTCGAGCCTGTTCTTTATTTCATTACACAAGTCTTGAGCCTTCCTCCTTTATCTCTGTAGCAGAGCAGTCAAGAGAGAGGACTTCAGCCTCAGGCCATCTGGTTTAACAGTAACATTTCCTGGGTGAGCTCAGCAACCTCTTTGTGCTTTCTGCTCTTCATTTGTGAAATTATAAGAGCATCTTCCTTGTACATCTGCAGTGACTGTTAAATGAGATATTACATGAAGCATTTTAAACAGTGCCTAGTACACCTGGATTTCTGAGGAAATAGAAACCAGTAAGTCTCTTTTCTTCTGTGGCCGAGACACATGATTTACAAATGCCTCATTAGAACAATATTGTCCTTTTCACACTCCCCCCAAGCAAATCAGTCCCTCACTCAGTGTGAGCACTTGGGATTGTACCTGGTGTGCATACATGCATACATGTTAGGTGTGCTGGGAGTGGGAAATGAGTCTCCTGATTACTGGTTTTGAAATGTTCTAAGAGGATGAAATAGGGGAAAGGCAGGTTCTAATCAGATTGTGTATGACAAGAATATTTAATTCTATTTATTTTTAGATCTGATGAATACTTAAGAGCAAATTTTTGCAGTATTAAAAGAAACAGTCAAGGAGTCCTGTTGGAAGCATTTGGCAGAAACCCAAGCAGCAGCCTCATCGTCACTGAAATTTCCTCTGCATTGCTAATTTTATCTACTAACATCTATTTAGAAAAGATTTTCCCCTAGCTTTTCTTTTCACTCTTGCTATGACATATATTTTTGTAATATAATTATGCTTGTATAATGAGTATAAATAAGTCATTAAGATACACAAACATAATGCATAATTAATTGATGTGATTACAATAAAGAACAAGCACACAGAATACATATTTGTATAAAAGTCTGTTAAATCAAGAAGGCACTGAAGACAGAGAGTTTAATTACTTAGCACTGGGAGCAGCAAACCCACTTACCAGTGCCTACAAGCAGGTACAAGATACTACCCAGGAACACATTTCTCGTTCTGATTCTACAACTATAAAAAACTAGCAGTTTTGTAGATGCCTTTAAACAAATTTGTTTTCAAAAAGTATGATAATTCTGTGCCATCAGGTAATATCTTTATTTTAGCCTGAGATTATCACCAAATTCTAAAAGTTTAAATGTTTAAGATTTTCAGCCTAAGGTAGCTTATGTACAAAGTAGTTTCAAACTGCATTTGTTTTTCAAAGAGATCCAGACACAAGGTGTTTTGCTAACCAATGCAACTCTTTTTGTAAGCTAATAAATGCATTTATACAGTCATTCTTTCACCATTCATCTGTTAAGTTATCTACTAGGTGTGTTGTGCCCATGTCTGTGTTTGCAGGGATGTGCATGCAAACATCGATCATATATTTGAACTCTCAGGAGCTGTCTCCACCATAGTGACCGTGGCTAATATAATCCATGCTTACTTAATATACTACTCTTTTTTCTTATGCAAAGCCAGAAAATAAGATAGACCAGTTCATGTTTTAAATTCCAAATATGTTCTGTTCTATAAGTACAAATAACTCTTTTTTAAAAAGTTATTGGATTATGTGTCCAATGACTGATTAATCAAAATGAGTTTCTGAAACTCTATTAGTAGGATTAGACATGTAGGTAAATGAGTGTCATATAGGCTTTCCTTAAGTCACCATACAAAGGGCAATTGGGAAATTGTAGGTAAACATACCTTTATTTATAAAATATTGATTACAAAATTTTACAAAGAACTGGCTAACACATAGAGAGTATTATGTAAATATTTTGTAAATTTTGTAATGAACATTTTATAAATAAAGGCACATTTTACTACAATTTCTGATTTTTCCTTTGTGTGTTGACTTTATGAGTGACTTTTGGGACACTCTGTAGTTTCCCAAAACTTGAAAAGTTTATAAAAGGAATCACAAGCTCAGTTTTTTCCTCTTTTTGTTACAGTGTCTTGAACTTGACACTGACATTCCTTATTCAGAATGTTGAGTATTTATGAGTTTTTCCAACTCTAGCATACTCCTCTTCCTCTAGGGGGAAAGGATATTGCTTTATGAATGACAAAGTTGACTTATTTAAAGTTCTGTAATCTTAGCACTGTGGGAGGCTGAAGAGGGTGGATTGCTTAGGCTACTGAGTTCAAGACCGGCCTGAGCAAGAGTGAGAACATGTCTCTACTGAAGATAGAAAAACTGATCCCACGTTATGGCAGGAACCTATAGTCCCAGCTATCTGGGAGATGATTTGAGCTGGAGAGTTTGAGTTGCTGTAAGCTATGATGCCAGGCACTCTACCTTTCTCAATTCTTTCTGTAAAAAAGAGATGGCAATAATAACACCTGGTAGAATTACCTACTGGGTTTGCTAGAGGGGTGGCCTCGTATACCTTATCCCGTTATTAGACATCTGGCACCACCCTCACCCAATCATTCCCCACTTCTTGCCAATGCCCTGCCCACACTTGCTAAAACAATTCCTTGTGTCCACTAAGGCACCTCTCTTGCCTGCTGCCAGAAATGGGACATTTCATCTGCTGTCTAGACTCTCTTTAATATCATCTGTGACACTCTGGAAGGCATTTCCCTCTCTTTACCTTAGCTGAGACCCTGGTTTTGACAATCATTATCATAAATTAGTTTTTATTAAAAATTAGAAGCAATCACAGATAAAAGGTTATCATACTGTTTAACTTTAGGATAAATTGACAGAAATGTTTTTAAGAGTTGGGCTATTGTGCCAGACTGCTATGTTGAAAACTTAGCATTACCACTCCCTAGCTGAGTGACCTTGGGGAACTATCTTCAGTTTGCATTTCAACTCTTTCTGTAAGAAAGAGATGGTAATAATAACACCTGCTAGAATTGAATGTGCTTAGCATAGTGCCTATTCATAATGAAAGCTCAATAATTCCTAGTGTTATTATTATTATTTTTAAGAGCAATATTCAAAATATTTAACAACTAGTTATGGATTGCTTACTAGGTTTTCAAGATCACATACAAGGACTTCAGTTCCTTCTTTAGATTTATATTTACTTATTAGAAGGGACTATTGAAATTGAGGCTGAAAGGCAAGAGTTACTGTGACATGGCTGGTCCCTGGTGGCTCAGAGCCATTCTTGCCAGCTCAGCAAGGGCCGTGGTTGAAGCTAAATGAGCCTTCTGGATTTCCTCAAGAGGATGAAGAGCTGTCAACCAAAGGCAAGAGTTTGAAGGGACTTAAACAGGTACCCATGAATCAGAATGAAACTCGCCCATAATGTTGGCTCCTGGAGTCTCCTCACTGTACCTTTAATTACTGGATTAAGAAAATAGTGAAGGCTGAGATGGGGTCATGGAGTGACTATTTATCAGCCACACCTGAATTCCAATGGGATATCAACCATGATTATTCCCTAAGTTATATATATATTAAGGGCATCTCCAAATCAGACTTTAGGTATCTATATGTAGAATGAAAATCAGGCATACAACTGGACATTCCCCTTAAGAATTTAATTGTATATTAAGCCTTAGTGATTTGTTACCTGGGATGTCAATCTCCTTTGGATATATATGCTTTGATTTTTTCCCCCTCTAAGTAAAATAACAATCCTGTCGTACTATGTGTGGTTAGATAATTTATTTTCAGATATTACAGAGGGTACATTTAATCTTAAAGAGAATGGTGATCTATTCAACTCAGCAAATAATTGATTGCATAGTACCAGACTGCACAAATTCAGAACAACAATCATATATAACCTCTGGCAGCGATAAGAGATGATCTAGGAACAAAAACTCTGAATGAAAATGCATTGTTTTCTGCTTCAATGCATTTGTGCCCTGGGATAACTAGAAATAATTATTGAAACAAGCCTCTTGTTAATAATAATTACACTTCGTTCTATGAAAACAAGAACAAACAGTAATTATCTATAATTTCTCATTTGCAAAACACTCTCATTATGCTAAGACTCCTTGTCTGTGTTTGATAATATTATGTTATATGTGTTAGAAAAACTTTACAGTTTTCTTCCCCCCTGATGTTTCAAATTATTCTGGCAATACTTAATCAATATAATGCAAGCTCAAATGGTTCTTGTTTTAAGACGTAACAGCATAAAGTTATCGGAGAGATAATGTCTTTTGGATTCCTTCAAAGAAGACAGGTTCACTAACCAAAATGAATGCACATTGTTTCTATATCCGTAAAAGCTGGAATAGGATAAGAGAAGTAGACATCGGCCAGGCAGTCTCACAAACAGATTTGTAAGAGTTTTCATTTCAATACCTTTTGAAAACTAATATGTTATCATACACAATCTTGCTTTGGATAATCTTTAGTTTGTATTATCTCAATACTTGTTTAATTTGTACATGAAAATTTTGTGTTTTTCTCAACTTTCTTACGGTACATTATTGATCCTTTCATCATGATCACTTTTGGAGTTTTGATCACCTAAAAATGACGCTTCATTACCAGTGGGAGTCATTCCTCATTTCTCTATCCCCCCATCTCTGCTTTCTCTACATCTCCTTCTGGCCCAGACAATCGCTCATCTTCTGTCTCTATCTCTGTATATTAACACACACATGTGTTCACACATGTGTTCGTGTGTGTGTTTATGTGTGTGTGATTCCATTCATCTTGATAGATGATAAGTTCTTTGAGGGAAGGAATATTTTGGTTCTTTTTGGCTTCTGTTTTCCACTGTATTATTCAAGTTAATGGTTTGACTGGCAGTTTTAAATTTTTATAACATGAGTTGTTTATTAAATAGTCATCTCATTCAACAGGTTGATATTTTATCATATTGAGCACTATTTTTGTCATCTATAAAAAGAAAGATGACAATACCCAATCCTTACATTTTCTGAGAGCCTTAAATAAAATCATGCATGCAAAGCATTTATAAAAATTAAGCTTTCAGTACATGCCTATAACTGTTTATTTTATTATAACTATTGAGTTGAACCAAAGTCATGCTCTCTAATTTCATTTTTCTGAAAGACCAAATAAAATTAATTCTTCTTGATCCAATTGAAGGCTAATAGTACTCAAGAAAGCTTCTTGAATAAGTTTTGTTGCCTAAGCAACACTATATAAACATGCCCAGATGAGACGTATGAGAGCAACTTCAGATTTAAGCAAATAGAACTGAAATATACCACTGGAAAAAATGGTTAGTTTGGGGGATATAAATAGAATATAGCCATATTCTAGCCATATTAATTCTGTAAAGAATGATTTGAGTTTGGGGCTACTTTATATGTTCCATACAATGTTGATGTTCAGTCTTGGTATCTACCAAAGTAAGAAAGTTGAACATTTCAGTGGTGATTGAATCACATTTGTTCCTTCCTTGGAATTTTGTTCCTAAGCCAGTGTTCCAACTGATAAAACTAATTTTGAAAATTAAGAAAAATGTTACCATCTTTACTGAGATATAATTCATATATCACACAGTTCACCCATTGAAAGTATATAATTCAATTGTTTTTCACATGCTCCCAGAATTCTGCATTCATCACCACAGTTTTAGAACATTTTGATGATCCCCCCAAAGAGACTCCATAATGATTATGAGTCATTTCCCATTTCTCTATTCCCCCATCAGGGCTTTCCCACCTAGAAAACTTCTGGTTCCAGGCAATCACTTATCTACTTTCTGTCTCTATATATTTGCTTATTTTGACCATTTAAAAAATATTCCTTTTATTTAACTATAATGATGTATCTCCCCATCCTCATTACCCTCTACTCAACCCAGCATCTGGTAACCACTACACTCCTCTCTACTTTCATGAGGTCAACTTTTTAAGATTCCACATATCAATAAGATCATGCATTATTTATCATTCTGACACTAGCTTATTTCACTTAACATAACGTCATCCAGTTCATCCACGTTATAGCACATGACAGGATTTTGTTCTTTTTATGGCTGAGCAGTATTCTGTTGTATATATCTGCCACATTTTCTTTAGATGTGTAGATGTGTATATCTATCAGTTATTTGTAGATCTTCTTTTAAGAAATATCTGTTCAGTTCTTTTACCAGTTTTCATAGGGTTATTTATTTGGTTATTATTGAGTTGTTGTTGGGTTTGTGTGTATTTTGGATGCTGATCCCCTATCGAATGTGGCATGCAGAGATCACAGAATAAGAGAAGAAATAATAAAATATATTATTATATTAAATAATAAATAATTAAAATAAATAATAAAAACAAACAAACAAAAAAAAGACATCAACATCTTTAATAAATAGTTCTGAATGGCACTAAAGGTTTCATTAGAGATGTGTTCCCAGGCCTCAAGCACTTCTCACTAGGCTCCATCTCAACACCAGGGAACAGATTTCAGCCGGGCATTTAGTAGGGTCAAACCAACTATATCCAAACCCTAGCACTAGGCTTAAAAAATAAACACAACTAAATATGAAAACTTCCATGCTAGTATAATAGTTATTATTATTGGGTATGTAGTGGGGATGAAGATTTTTGTTAATAAATGTAAATTATAGCCAGTTGTGTATATATATATATGTGTGTGTGTGTGTGTACATACACACATATACATACATAGCTCTACAATCAAGGAACGGTGTATTCATCAATTATGGTCTTACAGGGTACTGCTTTTAAAAACAGCATAGAGTTCTCTTGCGTTCAAGCAGTTCTAATGCATTTGTCTCAAGAGTCATAAAAAGGAAAAAATAAATAAGTAAATAAATAAAAAGAAACTTAGAGCAAAAAACCCGAAGGACCTAAAGATTTTTATTTCTGTTTTCACCTTTCTTCTTTTGGGCTGTGTTTTCTCCTCTAGAACTTAAGCTGTCAAAGTAAATCTGGACAATTTGGAAAAGAGAGGACAAGTTGAAACTAGAGATAAGTTTAAATTTTACTAAAAGCTAACTTATGACACATTTTAATAAATAGGAAGAAAACTTAAATAGCAATTGGAGTTACACATCTAGCTCGTAATCATGATTTTATATTGTTCATCTGGGGAAAGATATTATAAATTGGGAAAAGTATTCAGTCCACTTAGTCCTGCTAATGACATATATGGCAACCCTCTTTTTTTTTCTCTGAGTAAAATAATTGGGAGATTTTAAAAAATGTTTTGTGGATTAATATTTGCCAGGATCATGTCCATTTTTCCTCACTTCTTGATCAGAACTCAGCCCAATATTTGATAACCTGCCATTATTAGACCTGAAATAAGGTAGCATCTTTGGAAGAACAGTATCAACAATAGTAAGTTAATGTGAATTGGGTATTGTTCAGTTGTTTACATTAATTATGTCAATAACAAGTACCCCTCGATAAGCCTATGAAAAAAAAATACTGTAATTTTTTTTCTTTTTTTTCGTTTTTTGAGACAGAATTTCACTTCGTTATCTTCGGTAGAGTATCGTGGCAACATAGCTCACTCCAACCTCAAACTCGTTGGCTCAAGTGTTTCTCTTGCCACAGCCTCCCGAGCAGCTGGGAAAACAGAGTTTAAATAACCTTCTTATAGTCATATAAATCATAGATGGAAGATTTAGATTCAAACCTGGGCTGATTCTAGAGTTCCATGATCTTAACCTCTATGTCATTACTCCCTGGTAGGGAGGTGAAAAGCTAGCCTACTTAGTGAATATGGCTTTGTACTCCCTTTGAAGCTTATAGAGTGACCTATTAATTAAGGGTTAAGATCAACTTTTCTCTGAATTTCTCATGACAGCCTATGTTCCAGCTTCATTTAATACATGCTATCAAGCAAATAGTCAATTATAAATGTATGTGTATATACATACATTTATGTGCATATATTCATCAAATATTATGTATCATGTATTATATATACAATGTATTATTTATATCTCTATTTAAATATACATCTTTCTCACTCCACATACAGCTTGTATCTTGCTCATTCAATATTCATTTTTTGAAAGTGCAAAGTAGCTATATTTTTACTCTCCCTTAAAGAATTTTTCTTTTAAAAGGGAAGCACAGAGAGGATAAGCCCATCCATTGCCCAAAGTTACATTTGAAATTAGATTTCTTTTCCTTTAAAATGTAACGCACATACATAAACAAAAATCTGAGGTCTCACAAAATGCTTTCTAATTTTTATAACCAGGAAATACTTCTTTGAAACTTCTTCAAAGATTATGTGTAACGTTAGCCACAGGAGATAGAGGATCATTTGTGTAAAAGATGCCACTTCTTAAAGGATAGATGTCATTTCAATTACCTATTTTTTAGAAATTCTAGCATGTCACAAATTGTCTGCTGATGTGTATAAATGACAACCACCTGTTTTTTTAATTAATTGTTTCCTCAGGATTAGCCTATCAACCCACCTTATTTAAATTTGTCCTTAATCCTTCACCAGACTACATATTACACACATAAGTTTATGTCAAATATCTGAAGTAAACCTTAATTGTGATAACAAAATGTACTGCCAGGATAGCTTGGTTGAAACCATCATCTAAAATTTCTACTCAATTAAAAGCGAAATATCTTACTAATTCAAAGAAAGAAACATTTAAAATATTTGGAATTCCTGAGATGAAGTTTTGATGTCATGTTACCGTCTCTTGAAATTAAAAACCTATGATGCATCTTATAAGGGTACATGTGAAATTTACTAAATGTAGAATATAAATGTCTTAACACAATAACTAAGAAAATACCATGAAGGCTATGTTAAAGAGTTTGATGAAAATATTTCAAATTGTATATAAAACCAGCACATTGTACCCTACGATTGCATTGATGTACACAGCTATGATTTAATAAAAATAAAATAAAATAAAATAAAATAAAATAAAAAAGGATTTTGTCTTGGTATCTGTCATCCTGCATTAGGTTAATTTATCATATTAGAATCTTAGGGAAATGTTAGTTTTGAGAGTTTCTCTTTTAAGAGACAGTGCAACTCTTCTAGCCCTTTACTCCACAAAGATGTCTCTTTTAGACCTTTTTATTGTTAATAAAGATCCTTCCTCCTAATTAATGTTATTGCTTTTACTGCTTTTCTTTCAAATTAAAAAATAAGTGTATGCACAGAGTTATGATTCCAGTCCACATGTATCTCTTCTTTAGCTTGTCTTTACATCTTCCAATCAGAATCCCCCCACCCATATTGATGCTGACAGCTTCACTTTTCATTGTTAATACTCAGTTTTGACACAAAAATTTCATTTTTAATCAGTTATTTTCACAAGCCCCAGTTTATCTTTTTATGAATTCATTTTGTAGCCTCTACACTCCATTGTCAACAAACAAAAATAAAAAAACTATACACCTACCCACAACAATGGCTTGGTAGATATTTCAAAATTAAGACTCTTCTTGATTGTTTTATTCTATGAGTTTCTTATAAAGATGAAAACAGGTGAAGTTTAATTTTATATAGTAATGGATTTATGCACAAGAAAATATTTTTCACAGCAGCAATTATCCTGCAACTAATTTGCTTTTAGAGCTTTTTGCCTTTAGGCTAATGAACAATCTATGTTTGTTTAATCTTAATTAAACTATTCTCTCAAAATTAACTCGCTCTGTTGGCAAATGAAAAATGTTTTCCCTTCGGACTTGTACATACATGAATTAAAATGCGGGATGCTATGAATCCCTAAAGAGAAAAACATTAAGTTTCACTCTGGAAGCAAACAGCTTAAGTATACAATAATGTCCACTCACCTGTCTATTCTTAGGGTAAGAGGTTCTTTTACTTGGTGGTATTCTAAACGTAAACACCAGAGCAGTCTGCTGATGCTACAAAGGACAGGTGTGGCTTGCACTGGCCAAAGTGTGTTTTATTGCATTGATATTAATTTGCATATTTGGCTTAGTTCTTTTAATTGAGAAGGCATAACTATATAGTTGTCAATATGTTGCCACTTGTAACAAGAGACAGGGCAGAGCAATAAAATCACAATTACAAGTGCTTAACAGCATTGATTGGAACCAGAAGTTATACTTCAATTTCTTTGTGAGATGGTAACCTGATGGATGAGTAATGTCTATCCACCCATCATTTGCCATCAGTTCTTATGTGCAACTGTCACTGCGACACTTCCACTAGGACACCTTTGTGCCCCTAGAATTTAGCTCAGAAAGATTACAAGTTGGCATCACATAAATGTTTCTTGAATGAATAAATGATTTAATTAACCTGTCTGTAAATTTGGTAGAATTTAATGAAGCCACGTTTGCTGCTTTTCACCTCATGCTTTTGCCCTTATCCAGGGTCACTGCGAAAGTTTGGAGACAGCATCTGTTTAGGGTCTGTTATTTCACTCCCTAGTTGACAGCATCCTTTCTGACTCACCTGTGCCAGTTTCAACGTGCTCAGCTTCTCAGAGTTGTTGGAAGGGCTTCATTTGTTTCCTGCACAGATTTTACATTTCTTGATTTTTGAGTATCTGAAAATTCTCATAATGACTCATGTACCACTTATCTATGCAAGTTACATTCCCCTTGAGATAGGTAAATAAGTGTTGATAAAAGAAGGCTGATAATTTTGTCCATAACTTACTGCTAATGTTCTCTGCTTTTTCCTGCAAAATCAACTGTAACAAACAATGGTACAACTAGATAAAATTCCAATAGTGTTTCTAATATTTTAGCAAATATTTTGAAATGATATTAATGTTCATTTGGAAATTTTAAAAACACATATAACAGCAGTAAGTTATGCAGTGTTGACTATATACCAAATACATAAATCAGTTTCCTAGGATTGATGTCTTGACAATGTCAAATTTGGCTAGCCAGGAAGTTATATATATCTCAACTATTAATTTTGTTTCAATATTTTTCAGGTAAATTTTGTAGTTGTCTCCATACAGGCCTTGGTTACTCCTTAATCTCATCAAAGATATTTTATGTAATTTTTGGTAGTATTGGCTCGGCGCCTGTGGCTCAGTGGGCTAAGGCGCCAGCCACGTACACCTGAGGTGGCGGGTTCGAATCCAGCCCGGGCCCGCCAAACAACAATGACGGCTGGACCAAAAAATGGCCGGGCGTTGTGGCAGGCGCCTGTAGTCCCAGCTTCTTGGGAGGCAAAGGCAGGAGATTCACTTGAGCCCAGGAGTCGGAGGTTGCTGTGAGCTGTGATGCCACAGCACTCTATCCAGGGTGATAGCTTGAGGCTCTGTCTCAAAAAAAAAAAAAAAAAAATTTTTGGTAGTATTGATAGTCTTTAATAGTCTTTAATAGGATATCTGTAACAGTATGATCAAAATATTTCTGAATGCATATGAATCGTGCCCTGTGATTGCACCAATGTACATAATTATGATTCAATAAAATTATTAAAAATATATATATATATTATTGCTGGTACATAAGAAACTAAATTATTTTTGGATAGTTTTTGGTAATCTGTTCTCTTACTCAGCTTTTTCCAGGTGCAGCTTTTGGATAGTTTAAGTGTCCAGTAACATGTGCAAGCACAGATTTCATTACCTTCTTTTCTTCCTGATTCTTATAATATGGGATCAAAATTTTGAAACATTTTAAAACAGTGAAGATGAAAGGAAAGAGTCTTGTGACTTTACGGAAACTGCTTCTAGTGTTTGTTAGGTGTGGCACGAAAATGAGTTTGGGGCAAATATTCTTTACTAGGCATCAGAAGTATAAGTCCTAACAATATTTTTTAAATAAAAGATTGTATTAAATGCTCTTAAAATCTACTGAGATGGTCAGGTAAAAGAAATATTTTAATACTGTGATCCATTTTACTAAAAGTCCCCAATTTAAGTTGTATTCTTGTATTTTAGTGAAAATTCTTCTTAGAGAAAATATTTTCTCTTTTAAACACATTGGTTAATTGAATATAACAGATTTTTGTTTAGCATTTTTGCTTCCTTGTAATTGTTATTAGTCTAAAATCTTCTGATTTTTGTCCTCTCTCAAATTTCCTTCCCGTTTTATGTTCAGTGTATAAAACAGACAGGGAACTTTCTTTTTTTTTTTCTTATTTCTTTTTGCTCCAGAGGAGCATATATATACACTTTATTTTTTTTTTGAAAGCTCAAAGAATTAAACTATACAACTATAAAACTACAAATCAGATGCTATTTGGGAAGGAGATTCTTTTGCTACATTTCCCCCCAATTCTTGTCTCTTTATTGGTCTACTTTATTTTCTGCTTCTTGAATATGTTTTATTTATGCTTTTGGGATTTTCATATTCTTCAGTCCCCCTTCCCTTTTTCCTAGGCATTCTCAAAATTAAGAAATGTATTTTACTTCTTTTTCTTTTTCTCTTCTTTCTCCTCCTGTTCTCTTTCTTTTCATCATAGGACCTTGACATTACAATTACCAAATCTTCATCACCAGCATGGTCAGTAGCTATTAACTTTGCAATATCTGCCAGCCGCTGCACACCATAGGGAAATGTTCCAAATCTGTACATTCCAAGTCTTGTCATACACGTATGGCGAGATCCTCATTAAAATTATTTAGTCAGAACTTGAGCAAAGCATGGCTATAAACAACTTGTTGTTCCAAAACATTTTTTGATTGATATTTATCATTATATGCAAATGTTCCTCATGGACAAAGACATTGAAGTATACCATGCTCATAATGAAGAATTCTAAATATATTTAGAAATTACTATGTAGTAATTCAAATGATTGAAATGTTATTTCTCAAGGGAAATCAAGGTATTATAATTCTTTTTAAATATGAAGAAAGTTAATGGAAAATTTCTGATAGATATTTTTCCTGGAGGATGTCATGCAGTATCTAAAGTTGTATTAAAGGATTTTATTAAAGGATAATAAGATTCTTTGGAAGGTTTTTTTTTTCTTTCTTTCATATGCCAGACCCTATTCTAGGCACTGAGAACATATAAAGTATTATACAGATAAAACAAAGTCCTACTTTCATTAAAAGAGTTTACGTGATGTTATAGGCAAAAACATAACTAGCAAACACTATAAATATCAAGCAAAATAGTATAAGAGGACACAGTGATGAGTGTAGAGGGATCTTGTTTTTCATGGTGAGGTCACTTGTATCTTTTCTGATGAAGAGACATTTGAGGAGAGACTGGTAGATGAAAGTAGAAAGTCCTGCTTGGAAGAGGCACTGTCTACAAAGCAGTAGCAACAAGCAAAAGGCATTAATTTGGAAAAACAGCAAGGAGATGATTGAAGTAGCAGGAAGGGAAGACAGGTGCCTGGGGCTGAGGGAGTGGGGATGGGGACGCAGGGAGATGTATGGGTGGAAAAGACGGTCATAGCAGGCCTCGCTGGCCATGGCAGAGCCTTGGGATTTAAATCAGAGTGTGATGAGACATTGTTGGGTGGTTCTAATACCATTTCAGAATTTAAAACTCTAATCCTATGCATGCGAAAAAAAAAATTCGTCTACATCTGGGTATTCCTCATGTTCATGCAAACAATGATGAGAACGTTTCTTTCTTTCTCTAGAGGTGATCATGAAGGGTGATCATCATGTCCCAAGGAGACATGATGTGTGACTTAATTCTTTGAGTTAGATGGACTCAGATGGTGTTTTCTACTTTAAGATCTCAGGATTATATGAGTCTTTGTGGTGTATACTATACATTCCTCTAAAGAGATTTATCTTCTAATTCTTAGGGCTTTTTTGCAAGTAGGAAGTGAGGTGATGTGATATAATGGCATAAGGGAAAACACATGGGGCCCAAACCCTGGAGACTTTAATTCTCATTGTTCTGCACATGAAGTAAAGATGGCTTTTATGATGTTATTTAATAAATAGCTAACAATTAATACCACTTATTTTTATGATATTCCAGATACAGTAAAAATTTTATAATCTCATTTTCCCATCAAAATAACTCCACATCATAGTGCGGCAGGTGTTGCTATTAGCATTTATTAGAGGAGCAATTCAAAATATCAATGTTAAATGATTTGTTTAGCACCACATAGCTATTTTTATTAAGTAAAAAATAAAACTTGTGTTTTATATAAACTTTTTGTTTTCTGTTAAGACCAAGCACTGGTTGAAGTAGATTAAAAATATCGAGCCCCAAACTCATCATCCTCAGTCTATGTGACCAAGGATGTAATTGGGAGTGAGGTTTAGATAGTTTATGCTTTATCTAACAAGTATTCAGGAAGCCTGGTAGAATGATGCCAGAGATATTTCTCACATTCCCTTATCTTATTAAATTATAGTCACCCCGATGATTAGTTCTATTGAAGCAGATTTTTTCTACATGCTATTTTTTTCTTTTTTGCTTTGTTTCTTCCTTTCCAATCAAATGTTTTAGCCAGAGAAAACATGTGACTCTTTTTATCTCTCTTACTCTCTCTTTTTTTTTTATTATTGGAAAACATGTGACTCTTGTACTTTTGCATAGAGGTATGTTGTGAGTATCACATATTCAACTCTCAAGTATAACTTTGGGATGCATATTGTATGCTCTATGGTTTCAGGTAGTTTGATGCTTCCCGAAACATAGCGTTCTTATTGTTTCCTATTGTAAGCAGTTGCCTTATTCATCATCAGTGTGGTCCTTCAAGCACTGTCTTTGTCTGATAAAACAAAATCACTCAAGAACAGATGAAGCTATAATTACAATCAGAGTTCATACTTGCAGGAAATGAAATAAAAATTAAAAGTACTAACTCTGTGACATTTTGATTATCTGGAAATTCTCCCAGTCTGACAGATGACTATAGGGCCACAAGGATAAATTTAAATGTAGAGACAAGAGGCTTCTTATAATCAAACAAAATTCTCCCAGATTAGGTTTCACATACATTTGCCATTTCCTTGGTTCTGTGGAATTCTAGGTTTTTGATGAAGGATTCAGTTATGAATAATGGATATTTTTCTTTCAAAGTATGGTTTGACAAAATTAAAAAATAACAATACTCACATATTTTACAAATGAAGAAAAAAAACCTGGTTTCTTTTCTATTTAGGACAAGGAATAGTGCAAGTTTCCATATTTAAAAAAATTACATGTTCAATGTTTATTTTTTAAAATGTTAAAACTAATAATAAAATTCTTCCACTGCTATATAGGTGGCTTTTCAATTAAAGCACCATTGAGTTGAGCAATAAGTCAGTAGTCACAGAGTCCTATTCTCTTTGTTCAAGTCCTTCAATTCACAGAGCAGGATATTCCTATACTTTTTAAACAGAAATGACACAGCCACCATTTAAATAACTCCAAGAACCAAGATATTTGTACCAGAATGTTTATTGCAGCCCAATTCATAATTGCTAAGTCGTGGAAGAAGCCCAAATGCCCATCAACCCACGAATGGATTAATAAATTGTGGTACATGTATACCATGGAATACTATGCAGCCTTAAAGAA
>CAUYON010060911.1:0-19614 GCA_963573935.1 Arctocebus calabarensis
TGAATAATCTCATAATCCAGATGCTCCTAGTGGGGGAAAGAGTCAAACCAATGACAAACTTTAGAAACAAGTTTTATTTATTTATTTTCATTTTTATTTTTTTTGAGACAGAGCCTCAAGCTGTCACCCTGGATAGAGTGCCGTGGCATCACAACTCACAGCAACCTCCAATTCCTGGGCTCAAGCGAGTCTCCTGCCTCCGCCTCCCAAGTAGCTGGGACCACAGGCGCCTGCCATAACACCATTTTTTTTTTTTTTTTTTTTTTTTTGGTTACAGCCATCGTTGTTGTTTGGCAGGTCTGGGCTGGATTCGAACCCGCCAGCTCAGGCGTAGGTGGCTGGCGCCTTAGCATGTTGAGCCACAGGCGCTGAGCCTAGAATCAAGTTTTAGAAACTAAATATTCATAAAGTAAGCAAGCATTGTGAAATCAATAAGGACTTATCAAAGTAAGTCCTTACCCTAATTTCCTACCTGATACTGCAGAGCATCAAATCCTTTAAATACAAATTCAAACAGAGTGTGGAGATTATCCGGGCTTGGGGAGGTAACAAAAATATTGGAGTACCTATAGAACAAAAGAAAAAGTAAAGCAGAGGGTTTGGGGGGTTGTTTTGGTTTTTTTGAGACAGAGTCCCACTATGTCACCCTCGGTAGAGTGCCCTGGCATCACAGCTCACAGCAACCTCAAACTCCTAGGCTTAAGTGATTCTCTTGTCTTAGCATCCCAAGTAACTGGGACTACAGGCACCCGCTACAACACCCAACTGTTTTTTGTTGTAGTTGTCTTTGTTTTTCACAAGCCCCGGTGAGATTCAAGCTACCAGCTCTAGTGTATGTGGCCGGTGCTCTAACCGCTGAGCTACAGGTACCGAGACTAAAGGAGTGTTTTTAAGCAAATTTCTTTAAAAACAGATTTTTGTTTGCCACTGTCCCAAAGATAATAACCAGGAATAACACAGGAAAAATTCAGGATACTTTTCAGGGAGGAAAAGTAAAGCAACTTCCAACCTCTTCTTCCCAAACTGATGAAAACACATTAACAATTTGAAGGTAGCAAGTATTGGCATTTAGCAACCAAAACTGTGAAATCAAAGTGTTAAGGCACTGTGGGGACAACTCCCCTAGGGAGCAGCACCAGCACACTGCCCCTGACTAGTGCCCTGCCACGGAAAGGACAGCTTCACACTCATCTTTAGCTGTGCAGAGGGTGAAACTGGAGAGCTCAAGGCTTCAGCTAATCTCCAAGATATCCTTGCCGAGCAACAAGGGCAATGGCCAAGAGACTGACTGGTCCAGCAGGAAGAACAAAGGACTAGGATTCAGAAGCTGAGTTCAAGACCCAGCTCCAGCACTGACTTGCTGAGGGATCTTGGGCAAGTCACTGGAACTCCCTAAGCCTGGGTTTATCCATGTATAAAATGTCCACAGAGCTCTAAGGCACACCAAGGAAGATTAACACATACAGGAAAGCATAGTAAATTCTAGGTCCATTATTATGGCTGTGAAGTTGGGTGAACAGACTCTATCAGCAGTTGCATAAACCTTCCACACCAAAAGAAAAGAACCAAAAGTAGTATTACACTCAAAAGCAAATAAAACCTATGAATCAAAATCATTAAAATGAGAAGCCAGGCATGGTGGCTCACCCCTGTAATTCTAGCACTCTGGGAGGCTGAGGTCAGTGGATTGCTTGAGCTCAGGAATTTGCAACCAGCCTGAGCAAAAGCCAGACCCCATCTCTACTAAAAAAAGAGAAATTAGCCAGGTATTGTGGCAGATGCAAAAAGTCCCAGCTACTTGGGAGGCTGAGGCAAGAGGCTCTCTTAAGCCCAGGTGTTTGAGGTTGCTGTGAGCTGTCACACCAGAGCACTCTCCCCAGGGCCACAGAGTGAGATGCAGTCTCAAAAAAAAAAATCATTAAAATGACTTTCTTTTCCTTTTCTCAAAGCTACTCACAGACATTCTCATCCCCTTAAGAGTTTTAAAGTTTCTCACTCCCATTTCTTTGCTTCACATGTTTGTCCAACTGTAAACAGTGATTACAAAGACCCTGGGGGTGCCTATGTGTGTGTATACACACACATAAACATGCAGTGCTAGGGTGAGTTGGGGAAAACCATGTTGCTGCCTCCTAGCAGGAACTCAAGACCTAGAGAAATCACACAGCAAACCCACTGAGGACCAAGAACCTGAAGTAGCAGCGCTCCTGTCTCCTGACCCCTCACCCTGCACACTGCCCCTTTAGAGCCCACAATTCCTAAAGATGAGGAATCTGATCCTCTTACCCAAATGCTACTGCCCCAGCAATAGCCAAACCCAGGGCTGCAGATTTTCCCCGTCCTCGGGCAGCTGTGAGTGCAACAGTACTTCTCAGGGTCTTCTCAGAGATTCCCTCAATAAATTTCAAGACGGCTTTGGCCTGTAGAAAGGGAAACACATTAGGTCAGCTTTGGGAAAGGCCCAAGTCTCAGCCACTTACCACCATCACTGTGGAGAAGTTAGGTGGATGCCAAGGCTAAATAAAATGGGATCAGTGACAGGCCAGAAAGCCCTGCTCAGCACACCTCCAACTTAGTCATCACATCTCGCTTCAAGTCCTTAAATCAGGTGCTGCTAAGTCCCAAATTTACAGCTCCAGTCCAGACCACCTCCTTGTCTATCAAATATTTACACACTTGCAAGTGCTTCCTCTATAGCTCCACTTGTATACGAGACATTTCAAACTTGAAACTGAACACCTCGTATTCTCCCAAACCTCTACCGCATACCTTTTTCCCTATCTCAGTTAACTATCCAACTGCCTAAGCCAAAAGCTTCCTCAATTTCCTCTCCTTCCTTCCTTGCCTGATTAGCCTGCAAATCCCATCACCTTCAAAACACATACACGCCCTACCTTTCCTCACCATTAACCTCCTCTACCACTTTGCTCAAAACCACCATACTGGGCGGCGCCTGTGGCTCAGTGAGTAGGGTGCCGGCCCCATATACTGAGGGTAGCGGGTTCAAGCCCGGCCCGGGCCAAACTGCAAAACAAAAGAATAGCTGGGCATGGTGGGGGGCGCCTGTAGTCCCAGCTACTCGGGAGGCTGAGGCAAGGGAATCACCTAAGCCCAGGAGTTGGAGGTTGCTGTGAGCTGTGTGACGCCAGGGCACTCTACCGAGGGCGACAAAGTAAGACTCTGTCTCTAAAAAAAAAACCCACCATCCTGTCCTGCATTCATCATTATAGCAGCCTCCCAATGAGCCTTTCTGCTTCCATTCCCATTCCATTAAGTCTACATTCAACACAACAGCCAGAGTGATCCTCTTAAAAATCAGGCTGGGGATCCTCCTGGCAGCTGAGCTGGGAAGAGACTGCAGGCGCAACACCCTCCACTAACCCCACCTCCTGCAGAGCAGGTGCCAAAGCCCTTCCAGGGGCCTGTATCTCCTCCTAAACTCCCGCATCCCTGCCCTGCTCCCCCGTCACAGAGCACCGGAGCCACACTCCTGCTTCAGGCGAGGGACTCGCTGATCCCTCTGCATGAAGCGCTCAGCCAGAGGGCCAATGGGCTCCTCCCCTCAACTCCTCTAAGGCTCCACTCAAATACCACCTTCCAAGCTAGGCCCTCTCTGACCACTACGTTCCAGAACCACAGCACCCACCCTCACCCTGGAACACTCTGACCTCCTTTGCTCTTTTTTCTTTTTCTTCATTGTATATGACACTTTCTACTTCACCACAGGATCTGCTCATATCCTTCATTCACTGTTTCATCCCCCTAGAAGGTGAAGCAGGTGTGTCCCACTTCTCTATCGTGCCCAGGGAGCCTCGAAGGGAAAGATGCCAGTGGTGCTGACGGAGAGGAGCTGCCCACAACAGGGGCCACACGGCTCCCCACTGGGATCTGTCCTGGGATTTGAGACTGGGAAGGCCACATGGGAAGTGACACTCACAGGGGCAGTGACAGACACTAAGCAGACCCACACAGGCGGAAGAAGGCTTCAGGAAGCCAGAGCCTCTCCAGATGGAAAGCCAAAAGGGATCCAGGTCCTACTTAACTTGGTCTTTGCTGAATGATATTACACACACACACACACACACATATGTATAGGTATGTCTATATGCACTTATATATATATGGATGGCTGTGTGTGCATGTATATATCCCCTCACACCAGATGGGGTCTCCTTCTGTCACCCAGGCTAGAGGGTGATGGTGTCATCCTAACTCACTGAAACCTCAAACTTCTGAGCTCAAGGGATCCTCTGCCTTAGCCTCCTGAGTAGCTGAGACCACAGGCATGCACTACTGCACCCCTCTAATTTTTCTATTTTTTGTAGAGATGAGGTCCCACTCTTGCTTGGCCTCCCAAAGTCCTGGGACATAGGCCTAAGGCACCACACTCACCTGAATACTGTGTTTTAAATCCTTTTGTTTTAGAGTAGGAAATTTATAATTTCTATTAAAAGGTAATTGGAAAAATCCACAGACATAATAGAAAAATACCAACTCTGTACTTAAAATGCATTCTAAAATAATTTAAAATGAAAAACCAATAAAGACAAAAATCCAACTAAAAAGTGAGCCAAGGGCATGAGCAGACTGACTTCTTAAATAAATAAAATGAAACAAAAAACAAAAACAAAATACAGATGACCAATAACTGTATAAAAAAGGTGCCTGCCTCTCTCATAATCAAAGCAACATAAATTAAAAGAATGATCTGATGTTCCCCTGTCAGATTGTTAAAAACTTACCAGTTTAAAAGTACCCATTGTTGGCAAGGCTACAGGAAAAAGGCATTTTCAAACACTGTGGATAGTACCATCATCTAGGGCAATGCCCATTTTAATGCACACAATCGACTCCTTCCCCCTCCCATTAAAAAAAAAAAAATGCACAAGTCCTCAGATCCAGCAAGTCCTCTTCTGGAAATGCCCTAAATACAGTCCCCACATACTTATCTGTAAAAACATACTAACAGCGCTGTAAGTAGTAACAAAAAGCTGGAATCTACCAAAATTTCTAATAGGGAATCACACCTCATACACCTTAAACACCCTTCACATTTTTTTAAAAGGACTCGTTTATGTGCAAAGAAAAACATCTGGAAGATCCAGAAAGATATATACTAAACTGTTAAAAGTATTTGGCTCTGCAGAATGGGAATGCCAAGCAGAAACAGCACTTTTTATTTTTTTTATGCATATTCTTTTACACTTAATTTTCTTTTCTTTCTCTGTTTTTTTTGGGGGGGTGGTGGTGGTGGTTTTGTTTGTTTGTTTGTTTGTTTGCCATTGGGCCTTTTTTCTGTTTCATTTTGTTTTTACATAACACTATCACTAACAATGCAGTTTCTGCCTCTTTACTCTCCCACTCCCTCACTCTGGTGATAAAGTGGTTCAAAGCAGCCTTGAGCCTGCAGCCTGGGCTGCACAGAGAGCTATGTAGCTGGTGATTTCATTTCCAGAATGAAAGGGGAAGCCAGTCTGTGGGGACCCAGCTCAAGTTAACAGGTGTCATGCACCTATTTTCCGTGCCAAGAGACCTGTGCTACTCATCTGGCTCAGGCTAGAACAGAACCCTGAACACACCTGACAGCTTGAAGGCCTCTGAGCTATGCCCAATCAGCTCCCATCACGGC
Organism: Arctocebus calabarensis; assembly: GCA_963573935.1. Classification (NCBI taxonomy): domain Eukaryota; kingdom Metazoa; phylum Chordata; class Mammalia; order Primates; family Lorisidae; genus Arctocebus; species Arctocebus calabarensis. The sequence continues at coordinate 5,630 of CAUYON010060911.1, forward strand.
CCAGGAACCAGCAGAGAGGCCACATTTACCAGTGCTGGCTACCTTGGTGAGCACAGAGATGCACCCTGGCAGCTCCCGCCCAGCCTGCTATTTGTACCCAGAGACCAGGAACACCCTACCCCACCCTCATCAAGCCTCACACTGACAACGTGGTAAACTCTGAGCCTCAAGCTCTCCTCTCACTCTGAAGAAGCCACAGCACAAACTTTATTGTCATCAAAACGTAACTGAAATTCAATACAGGCATGTCACCCTCTCTTGGAGAAAGTGCTCATTGGATTCCTCTTCAATGCAGTCCATCAGCTCCCTGAACTGTTAACTCGGGGCACAGGAGAGGTAATCTCTATAATCTCTAGACTTCCTTTGTGAACTCAGACAATAAGGAACAGCCCTGCTGTTGCTGAGCACACTCAAGACAAAGGGCCCCTTTCCCAGGGAGGATCCAGCTTCTGTTGCTCTCTGCATGCTGTTTTCCTTCAGGAGGGCAGAGCCCCCCTCCAGTTGTACACATGCATACTGGGGTGAAGTTCTGAACGCCACACTCACCTGGTCTAGGGTCTTGCAGCAGTCTACCAACACACCCACGGGCTGGGTGTCCTGCAAGCTCTCCTTCAACTCCTTCAACTCCAGATCAGAAGGACCAAGACTCTCATCCTGCCAGATAAAAGAGGATGAAAAGGTTTGCCACTGCCACAGGAGGGTAACAGAGAAAACACAGCCTCCCCTAGATTCCTGGGGCCCCTACACAGACTCACCGGAGCCTGTGGAGGTAGGGCCTCGATGTTGGCAACGTGGGAAGAAATAGGCAGAATGCTGAGCTGGTCATCAATAACAAGACACTTCTTGCAAGAGGCCAGAGAAAGAATAAATCTGAGAAATAAAACCACTATAAGTATTAGAGAGAGAAAGCAATGTCTACAAAAGAGCATAGCATTACTTTAGGAAAATCTTTTGGCCCCCATTGTCTCTAAAAAAAAGCCAGAGAAAGGTAAAACCCAGCTGGAGAACAGAACAGTGTTGAGTTGATTCAGAGCCTCCTCTCTACAAAACACCTGAACATACTTTATACAGCAAGTAAGAAAACTGAGAACTCTGCCCACAAGACTGACGATGAGCATTCCTACTGCACACTCGCCCCATTCCCTACATAATCTGGTCCTCTCCTCATCCTCCCAGACCCACTAAGGTGGCTCAGGCCATCAGTAAATGGGAAATTTCAAACCCAACCCACATGCGATCACTGGTCACACAGGGAAACAAACACCTGAAATGGAATTACTTTCAGAAGAAATGAATAAAGGGAAAAAGGGAAGAGTAAGTTCCCCAAAGAAATATAACAAACATTCTTACGTGGAGACAAGCATGTGTTTGCCTACAAAATTCAAACATGCTCCCACACTGCAATAAAAAGGTCTCCCTCGCCACCGTCCCAGGCCTCTGTGCTGGTCAGTAGCACACAGCTGCTCCTCCTGCTCTGCTCATTCTACTGAGTTGAAGCATCACAAACTGAAAATCTTCCAGGCCAGGATTTCTCAGCCTCAGCACTGAGACGTTGGACCAGCTAATGCTCTGTTGTCCTTGCACTGTGAGTTGTCGGACAGCATCCTTGGCCTCTGCCCACTTAATGCCCAGAGTATCTCACCCACCACCCACAAAGTCATGACGTAGCAATCAAAATGTCTCCAGACACTGGCAAATGGTAAACCATTGATCTAGGCCAAAATTCTTTTAAAGTATTTCTCAGGCTACTAACTGATGTTCCCTTTAAAAGGGCTCTGTGGTCAAATAAATTTGGAGAACAATCAGTTAAACAGGTCCCATCTGCTGCAAGACTCTTCAGAGCCTACAATAGGCTAATGTAAATCTTCATAAAAGAAAAGAGTGTCAGCAGTTCCCAAACATATTTGGCCAAAAACCCTCTTGTCATAAGGTCCCTCTTAAAAGACTAGTGTCCTGGCTCGATGCCTGTAGTTCAGCACAGGCGCCAGTCACATACAACAGAGCTGGCGGGTTCAAATCCAACCCGGGCCTGCCAAACAACAATGACAACTACAATCAAAAAATAGCTGGACTTTGTGGCAGACACCTGCAGTCCCAGCTACTTAGGAGGCTGAGGCAAGAGAATCGCTTAAGCTCAAGAGTTGGAGGTTGCTATGAGCTGTGACGCCACAGCACTCTACCCGGGTGACTTATTGAGACCGTCTCAAAAAAAAAAAAAAGACTAGTGTCTGTCCTATGAAATAGGTTCTGAGAAAAAGTTATTCAAACAAATCACCCTTTTGAAAGATGAGTAAGCTGAGAGACAGAGTGATTTGGTTTGAGGCCACAAACTTGTGTCAGGGCCAGCAGAAAGACAGAATTCCAGGCCTCTTGGCCTCAACTTTCCACCATCTTCAGTGCTGCCAGTTACTTTCACAACCACCACTGCTACCAAGAATCTCACTCTTTTGGAATCTTGTCCTACTTTACCTGACACAAAACCAAAGTTTCCAGCTGGATCCAAAATAAAGATATTCCTCCCACTATGGATCCCCAATTGTGAAAGATAATCGTCTTACCTCTCATTAAATCTTCCCACCACATCTTGATGGGCCTCAGTCCTGTATCTGGAATGTACATCCTAAGAAAGCAAGACAACATTAAGACAAGTTAATTGTTGTCAAGCAAGACGACAAACATGGGGCACAGCTACAGGAGATAGGGAAGGGGAGTGAGCATCCCTCTATGGGGTAATGAGGGAGGGCCTCCCTTAGATGGGTACACTATCCAACAGTGCTGAGGCCTGGGGCTCAAATATGAAATGCTATCAAAGGAGCCGCCAGCAATCCCACTGGAAACAAAGGCTATTTCTACACAGTGGTGTGCAGCACTGAACTGGCCAGATGGTACTCACTGGAAGTAGGACAAGACACTATAGGCAAAGTTTCTTACTACTATACAATGTTTCTCCATATTTTATCCAGCATTCTATGATGCATTCATTCATTCAATAAAATTAATATGCCACGTGCCAGACATGCTGTGTATACATGATGAATAAAGCATGTGACCTGTGTCCTCACAGAGCTTATAATCTAATGGTCAGAGGAACACAGATGACTACATAAATACAAACTGTGTAAATGCTACCAGTGAAACATGGGGCACAGTGACAGGGGATGGGGAAGGGGAATGAGCATCTTTCTTTAGGGTAATGAGGGAGGGCCTCCCTGAATTGTGAAGCTAAGGCCTGAAGGGTGAGCAGGCAGCCATGAAGAAGAGGAAGAGCAAACAAACTGGTGTGAACACAGAGCCAGTCCTCCATTCCCAAGTATCTAAAGAATACTTATTAAAGGCCAGGCACTCTCTGGGATCTTCAAATGCACCCACAAGGGAGCGTTCCCAGTCAAGTTTACAGAATAGCACAGGAGAACAGGCTGAAAACAGGTGAATAAGCAACCCCAGGCAACTGCCAAGTGCTCTGAAGAGATTACGGAGTGACAGGCCAAGCTGCTAAACAGGGTGTGAGGAAAGACCACGCTGATGAGGTGAGATCTGAGTGGGGACTTGAATGCAGTGAGGAAGCCAGACAGGAAGATGTCCAAAAGAAGCACATTCCAGTGGAGAATAAGAGCAAGAGAATGTTCTGAGAATATCTGAGGGCCTTCAATGGCAAGTGATGATAGGAATGGTAGTGACAGGAAGCTGCGCATAAGATTTAAAGAAAGTCCACTTCCCCAGAAAAGACAGCTCATAAAACCCTGAATCGAATCCTACTACCACTCCTGAGCTACGGGCACAGCTGAAAACTCACCTCTCTGAACACCCATGCAGCAATACTGATAGAGCCAGGGGACCAGCTCTGCACAACTCCCAACCACGTCCTCAGCCAAAGTGTCTTTTGCTTTGGGGGAAATGTACCTCTCCCAGAGCCGAAATTCTTGCCATACTGGGAGGGGGAGTAGCCAATATTCCTTTATCATCCATTAGGCCAGTGAGGAGTCAGCATAGGGTCCTTTTCTTGCAATATACACACTAAAGCACAGGCATTGCTCTCTGCAGAATATTGTGCCAGAAAATCTACCTGCATGTCAACTGCATTATATCTGAATCTCACTGGTGTAGAGTCGCAAGTGCCCAAAAGCAAAGGTGAAATTCAGAGGTTCCTAGGCACGCTTAGGGACCCTAAGATGTACCTGCCATGACTTTTTCATTAGTTGCATTAAAAGAGCTCCCAGTCCAGAGGCCGTGCTGACCATTCACCAGAGCTACTCAACAGGAATTATTTAAATAAAGTGGACTACAGCAAAAACAATTAACAAACAGATGCTTACCATGGTCATGGTGTACAACTGCTTGAGTGAATTCATCGTTCGTAGGAGGATAACCACCAGCCCACCACCTTCCACTGTTTCTACTGTCCTGGCCAGCAAGTTTGGAGTTAAGGCTTCAAAATCCTGGAAGAAAGAAACCTCAGAAAAGGCTGTTACACACCTAAAACCCACAAGAGACTCTTACCCAAGGGTCAGGTGATAAAAACAAAAAGAGGGCTTCAGAACAGAAAGCCAAAACCATACTTCCCACCCGACTCAGCAGGACACACACACAGAGCACATTTCTTAGGGGCACCACAGAGGATAGCCCAGCTCTTGAGTATAGGTATGACTGGTTTCCTATGTCAAAATGTCTCTAATAATCTCTGATAAGATCCTATTTGGAAACAAATTTTCCAACCTTCACACTTGAATTTCAGAATCACCTTATATTCATTTTCCTAATATTTACTGACGAACCTATCTGATAAAAACTCAACTGTACCACAAGGGGGAAGCTACTGCTCACAGGAGGCATCATTCCAACAACCAGTAATGGTAGCATGGAGCCGACCACCCTACCAATGCCAGCAGGCCCCTGAAGACCAAGGGTGAAAAGGAGGCAAAATGGTCTCTATTCTGGCTCCAAAGTGGGATGCAAGCCAGCAGTGTAGGAGACAAGCACTAGGACGCAGGAATTAAAAAAATCAAAACTTCTATTTTTTATTTCCCCCCACATTTCTTATTTGCAAGGTTTGTTAAGTGATGTAGTAATAATGGGTATAGTATAATAATGGGTACATGTATATAACACCTGAAAATGTAGGGATTTGTGCTTAAGTTTTTTTGTCTTTTTTTTTTTTTTTTTTTTTTGGAGGAGTACGGTAGAAGCCCAGGAGTCAAAGAATCAAACAAAACCACCAGAATTATCACCCCCCTCCCCCCAAAAAGTGAAACTTAAGTCTATAAGTTGCAGGGCAAGAGAATACATAGTACTAAAGAAATACACCAAGTACTTCTCTCTTTTTTTTTTTTTTTGCAGTTTTTGGCAGGAGCTGGGTTTGAACCCGCCACTTCTGGCATATGGGACCAGCACCCTACTCCTTTGAGCCACAGGCGCCGCCCCCAAGTTCTCTACAGGGGAAAATGGTTATGCTACTCGAGCACTCTGGATGGGACACGTGGTCTATGCCCAGTTGGTCAGAACACATCCTTCACTGATCAGGAAAGTCTTTCATGAGTGCCAAAAGGGGCTGGGGTCATAGGTCACTAAAGTTCCTGGTACTTGCTTTATCAGCTTCAGCTGATTAAAACCGGTTGTAATGGAGCATTACCGTGAGTTCTAGGATCTCTAAACAACAGAACTTCTATTTTTATTTGGGGTAGGTGACCAGGTTTCCTTTGGAAACTGACCAGGGCTTCCACTAGTCAGCCTGCGGGCCACGGAACATGTAACTCTTCTCTCCGTACCATACACCTGTTTTGGGGGGATAACCAGGCAGCCCAAGCACCTCTGAGTCTCACCTTTACTCACAGGCTAGAGAAGCCACCCACCTGCAGGACACACATGCCGAAGGTATTGCCCAGGATCTTGTGGGTCTCATTGTAGTAGCAGTATCGAATGTTTGTGGCTGCTATGAAAAGTTCAAAGGGGTCATCTTGCTTTATGTTCAATGTCCCATTCTTTATTTTCTTCTGCAGCTGTCGCATTCTTTTCTTCCGGTGGCTGTAATCACCCCCCATCCCATGAGAACCGGTCAATCAGAGAGGTTAAAGAGCTGGTACCAGGAGATAGGCTCAGTGATCATCTTGGATCTTGACAGCTAGTAGGAAACTTAGACAGCTGGGGGCTAATTCCCTCTCTTTAAAGGTGAAGGGCAGAGGAGAGGCATTAGACTAGAATGGCTGAGATAAAGGGCTTGGAGTGAGAGTGATAAGTCTATGTGTGAACCCTGCTATTCTGCTATATGAAGCAGATATTTCGCTTTAAAACATAAGCAATAGTAGTAGCTAAACCTCATATTTGGCCAAAGCCAGAACTTGAAACCAAACTTAGGTGGCCTCAATATCTTAGTCTTAAGCCAATGTTTCATGAACACCTTGCTCTGAGGGGGCATGGGAAAGGCAAGGTGATGGTTACTTTACTCGTGTTTCTTAGATGAATTGGTGAAGAAAGAGATGAATTCATCTAAGAAACACGAGTAAAGTAACTAACCATCACCTTGCCTTTCCCATGCCCCCTCAGAGCAAGGTGTTCATGTCCTCAGTGCAATGCTTACATAAGACAATACGATACAGGATACAATAACTAGAATGGAATCTGGACCTGTCAGAAACTCGACTTTTTTTGGTCTTAAAAAAATCCTGAATATCCAACTGCCATTTACCTTTCCTTTACAGAAAGAGGGAATAAGACTGCTTTAGAATGGAAGACCATGGTTAATCAAAATCTTAGCAGTTTTCTAATTAATAGCTAGTAGAAGGGCCCTTTCCCCTGTGGGCCTCCATTTCCTAATCTGTGAACCGAGGCAGTGGGTAACTTTATCTCCACTGTCCCTTGTAACTCAAGCCTAAAGCCCATGACTTACAGACAAGCATCAGCTTGAACATGACACTGCAAGGTTAAGACAGGGGTAGAGTGGACAAACTGCAAGAGGTACAAGAACAGAATTTTAAAAGCAAAACCAAGTGAGTTAAGCTCAAAAAGCAAATCTGCCCAGAAAACTGGAACTGCTTAATTCCACATCTATTTCACAGTTGCCAAATGGAAAATACTGAAAGTCAGAAGTTACTTAAAATTCTAAGACAGGGAAAAGAACTTGTTCTCAACCTATATTAAAAATGCTTACCTTTCTAATTATGAAATAGTATGTACAATACCAATGATGGTGCAAAACTACACACCAGTGACAGAGACCTAAATGCTAACAATGCCTGGGTAGTGAGATCATGGGTGCTTTTTATTTTCATCTTTATATTTTCTTCATTTTTCAAATTTCCTACAAATAAGCCTTTTGTAACTTCTTTTAAACAGCCTAATTATTTACCCAAAATCTGGTTTCCTTTAGGCAAAATCAAGTTGTATTTTTTTTTTTTTTTTGAGACAGAGCCTCAAGCTGTCACCCCGGAGAGAGTGCTGTGGCATCCCAGCTCACAGCAACCTCCAATTCCTGAGCTCAAGCGAGTCTCCTGCCTCCAAGTAGCTCCTGAGCCCAAGTAGCTGGGACCACAGGCGCCCACCACAACGCCCGGCCATTTTTTGGTTGCAGCTGTCGTTGTTTGGTGGGCCCAGGCTGGATTCGAACCCGCCAGTTCAGGTGTACGTGGTTGGCACCTTAGCCCGTTAAGCCACAGGCGCCGAGACTCAAGTTTTTTTTTTTTTTTTTTTTTCCTTTTTTTTTTTTCAGAATCAAGTTTAAGACCACAGGATAGGGACAAGTTTAGTCTTTGGCACTAGTTTAGTCTTAAGAGAAATTCAAGAGCCTCTCAACAAATATTAAGTGAGTACCTACTACAAACATGCTACATCACTTGAAAATACAAAAACATAAAGACAAAGTAGCAGACAGCTCCTGAGTTTACCACCTGCAAGTTAAGAAAAGAAAAAGAAGAAGAAGAAATAGATATACTTAAGTTATAGCATGTCAGTGAATACAGCCCATGGCAAAAGCATCGAGTGACAAGCCTTGTAGAAGGAAGACAAGTGCTAAAGAGGGCGGAGGAACTATCAGGTATGACTGAAGGGCTCCAGAAAAGTATCACAAAGGAGGCATACCCCCTAAATGGGGAAGGTTTCACAAGTGATGTCAGAGAGGTGGACATGGCATTCTAGTAGAGGACATAGCCTGAGCAAAGAAAAGCAGGAACAAGACGGAAGAACCAGCAGCAGAGACAAGCACATCTGGGAATAAAGGAGGGAGAAAAGGCCCAGGGCAGACGCATACATGCTAGGTAGGCTCAGGGTAGGGGAAAAGATCAACGGAAAGACAAGCATCCAGGAAGGGGATCTGGGCAAAGACATTGAGCCCAAGAAAGAGTATTTCTCAGGCGACCCCATGGTGGGTTTCATCCCAAGGAACAGTATTCCCCACCCCACACCAAACTCCTCCAAATGCAAAGTTGTATTAAGAACTGCCAGGTTTCTACTATGTGGCTGGCCCCACCTTCTCTCACCCAGGGATGGGCATCTTTCCACAAGAATTTTGGGAGAAAGCCTGATTTCCAAATGGCTGGACCTAAAACAGATAAAATCTCAAGTGCTACTTCTGCCAGGGGAACAAAAGAAAATGGAAAGGTGGTCTGCACTGTGAATGCAGGGATGAGAGGTGAGCTGGGAATACCAGCAGTCTGGCTCTCTGGCATTCCTAAGCAGAGCTGAAATCGTACCCCCTTAGGTTCCCTGAATTATCTCATATACTTCAATAAAAATCCTTTGTTCCAAGTGTGTTTAAGTTAGAGATTTACTACTTACAACTATAAGTCTTGACTACGATAACTTTAAAAAAATAAAGAGAATAGCCAGCTGTCAAATATAGCAGTGAACAGGTGGAAGACCTCCCCCAAAAAGCAGAAACAGAAAATTACTGCATTAGGCATCAGGTCACTGGAGGCATCTCAGAGCAGAATTTGGTCAAAATGCAGAAGACAGACAACAAAGAGGGTGGCTGTTTTGTCTCAGGAAGAGCTGAGAATGTTTATAGAAAAATGGAGAAAGTTTCCAAAAGATATAGCGTGGCCCAACAGAGGAAAGAATGATAACAAAGATCCTCAAACAGATGAGAGAAGTGATTCAGCATCTGTAAAAAAAAATTCCTTGCATATGGAATGATGTGCATCTCCTCTGTGAAGGAAGAGAAGGAAAAAAAGAGAATGAGAAGATGAAATAAATTTGAAGCATGGAAAGGCAGTAGGAAGGAACTTACATTTGATGGGCTCAATCAGATCAGAAAAGTTGGAAGAAAAACTACATGCAGAAAGCAAGGCATTGGGCTGAGGACTTAAAATGCATGAAAATGATTTGAAACTTATTATCGAGAATGAAGAAAGGATATCAGCTCCAATTCTTTTTTTTTCCATTTAGAAATGTCCTCTCAGATAGACAGCACCTCCACTAAACATCCCTGAAAAACTATGCCAAGGAATCATTTTCTGGCATTTAACAAATGGGGATTATAAGTGGAGAGAGACGCACAAAGGGCCATGCTTACCTGCTAAACCCCAGTTCTTTTTTGTAACACCACAGCACTGAAGGCCGAGCCTTCACAGTTGCTTTGGACAACATGTGATGGAGTATTACCACCTGCCAAAGAATAAAGTCACAAGCTCTCAGGGGCAAGAAAGACCTTAGAGACTGCCAGATCTAACTCCTCACTTGACAAATGTGACAACTAAACTGAGAGCCAAGAAAGGGAAATCTCCAAGGTCACAAGGCGAGTAATGGGACCAGGCTGCGACTAGAGGCCACTAGCCACACTGAACCTTGTAGTCAACCCACCACCCCAGGTTAACAAAGGTCCTCCCACTAGCCATCTTACCAGCTAAAGAGATCTTAATGTCCTTATAAGCAGAAACTAGAGGGCCTGTAACACCCTCACTGTTTGGGACAGGGCACAGAGTAATTCAGGAAACATTTACACCTTACCTGATCTTTTCCTCGATCTCCAACTACAACAAAGAGAGATCTTTGCCGCTCAGCCACCCCATTTTCAATGAGAATCCGGATGCGGTTATCCACCTTCTTCCGATGCATGGTGAAAGAGTATCACTAAAAGACAAAAAAAATAACAGGATATGTATGCCAGGTTCTGGATAGGGAGCATTAGTTGACTGCCTCTTGTGAGGGCAGTGGCTGTGCTAGGTTAGCTGCCCTAACCCTCAAGTAGCTCCATAGGGAAGAGAGTAGCCTCAGTTTTGGAATTTGGAAACTTATGCTTGGGAAGAGAAAAAACATGTTCCCTCAGCATAGCAAGCTGCAATTTAAACCTCTATCAAAGATTTTTTTTGAAAATCAGAGACTTGAGTGTCCAAAAAAATAGAATTACTAACTATAAAATTTGTATATCCGGCTCGGTGCCCATAGCTCAGTGGTTCAGGGTACCGGCCACATACACTGGGGCTGGTGGGTTTGAACCCAGCCCAAGCCTGCTAAACAATGATAGCTACAACAAAAAATAGCCAGGCGTTGTGGCAGGCACCTGTAGTCCCAGCTTCTTGGGAGGCTAAGGCAAGACAATCACTTAAGCCCAAGAGTTTGAGACTGCCTTTGAGCACGGCACTCTACCGAGGGCAACATAGTAAGACTCTGTCTCAAAATAAATAAATAAATAAATAAAAAGATATTGGGCAGCTCCTGTGGCTCAGCGAGTAGGGCACCGGCCCCATATACCGAAGGTGGCGGGTTCAAGCCCGGCCTCGGCCGAACTGCAAAACAAAAAAATAGCCAGGCACTGTGGCGGGCGCCTGTAGTCCCAGCTACTTGGGAGGCTGAGGCAAGAGAATCGCTTAAGCCCAAGAGCTGGAGGTTGCTGTGAGCAGTGTGACGCCACGGCACTCTACCCAGGGCGATAAAGTGAGACTCTGTCTCCACAAAAAAAATAAAATAAAAAGATATTTCCATGTTTCCAAAGCATTTCTTAAAACTTATCTAAGGATAGGGATACAGGTCAGAGAATATCACAGCAGAATATAAAATATGGTACCCTTTTTAATGCACATACATAACATACAGAGGAAAAAACACTAAAAGAAAATATCAAAGTGTAAAGTAGCTATTTCTGGATGGTGAGATTGTTTTTTAGTTTCCTTTACTTTTTTTTCCTTTTAATTTTCATGTATTACTAATAAAGTCAGGGAAAAGAAATCAATGAATAGTTCCACGATGAAGCCCTTGTATACACAGACCGCAAAAGTTATATGATTACCTGTGGTAAAATACTGCATCATTACTATAATAAATACACCAAAGAAACAACAGAAAAATAGATTGTATTACTACAATGTAAAAGTAAAAATGACACATTAATGATATGACATTTGGAAACACCAATGTCTAAACCAATTCTAAACATAAAGCTCATTAACTGAATCTTAACTCTACCTTAACTGTCCCTCTAACCTCCAAATCCAACACACAGATGTTACCAGGTCTCACTGTTAAATACTAGGTCACTATCAAGGACTCCTATTAATAAGCAAAGGAATAAATAAGTACTGAGAATACAAGTATCCCGGCTCGGCGCCTGTGGCTCAACCGGCTAAGGCGCCAGCCACTACACCTGAGCTGGCGGGTTCGAATCCAGCCCTGGCCGCCAAACAACAATGACGGCTGCAACCAAAAAATGGCCAGGCGTTGTTGCAGGCACCTGTAGTCCCAGCTACTTGGGAGGCAGAGGCAAGAGACTCGCTTGAGCCCAGGAATTGGAGGTTCCTGTGAGCTGTGATGCCACAGCACTCTCTCCAGGGTGACAGCTTGAGGCTCTGTCTCAAAAAAAAAAAAAAGAGAGAGAATACAAGTATCCCAAGGCAGAATAGCAACAGAGACAGGATTCACAAGTCTGCCTGAATTCAAAGCCTGAGCTCGTTCCAGTTCACCAACCTGCCTAGCTCATAAGCCCTGTGTTACAGGTCACATAAAGACCCCACAAAAATCAATCAACAACTAATTATCGGAGATTGCATTTTGCCCTATTTACTGTGGGAACCCCAGAAGAGGCACAGGATAAGGGCTTTGACTTCAAACTTTCATTTTCCTTGAAGGTATTTAGAAGATGAGAGACAACTACACACAGATAAAATGAGATGTGAAAACAGCTACAGTAAGGGTTTGGATGAAGTGCTGAGGTTATTGTGGACTGAAGTTGTCATGAAGGCCAAATGGATGGACAGGGGCCTGGAAGAGGAGAAAAATGATCATTTTTCATTCATTCACTTGTTTACTTACATTTAACATCTATGTGCCAGGCACCACTCCAGATGCACTGGCAAACAAAATCCTGAATGTGACTGCTGAACAGAGTGTAAACGAACGTGCACGATGTAGTAGTTAAGAATGCGGAAATGTCTAGGATTAGGCTGCCTCAGTTCAAAGGCATGTGCTGCAACCGGGAACCTTGGGCAAGGTCCGCCAAAAGCAAGTGTTGTCACCCACCGAACCACCCCTAAACCCCAGCTAGAGGTCCTCAAACAGTGAAGCCTGAGCCACGCAACCCCGAAGAGCAGTCGCATGTAGGAGCAAAGAGGGTTGTCTTCAAGTAGAGTCCCAGTGGAGAGTAGGGAGCAGTCGGCGTAAGGGGGTATCAGTCAGGCTGCAGAGCGGCCTGCGGGGCGCCCCCTTCCCGCCCCAAGAACGACACCGACATCGACCTCGTCTGCCACCCCTAACCCTCTGGTGTAGGATACCTGCGCCCAAAGCCCGGCAGATCCCAGTGAAGCGGAAGCACGTGGGGACGTAGAGCGACTCCGGAAGGGGAGGGCGCAGCGGGCCGCCCGGGGCGAACGCCTGTCCGTCGGCGCTCGCAGCTCACCCGACTCCCTGGCGCGTCCCGCGGTGACGCTAGGGCAGCTTGCGCTTGAGCATTCTGACGGCGTCGCGACCGAGAGCGAGAGGGGACCTTCCCGAACGCTGTCGCTGAATGATGACGTTTGCCCCGTAGGCGGAGCAGTGGCCTAAATCGTCACTGCAGTGCAAATGCTGCTCAGCGGCCGTGGCTGCGGTGCAGAATTCGAGCAGCCTCTTATCAGAACTTAGATACCGACTATGGGGCAGAACAAACGGACGTCCTGCCGTACGTCCTATACGGCTGCCAGCGCCTGCCGTATAGGTACGGTGGAACTCGCCACTAGTGGTCCAGGGTTTTCAGCATTAGTCTTAGTTATCCAAGACAGGACGGTTCCAGAGATCCGTGCTCGATTTTGCTGATCCCCTTATTCAAGTAATTTCCCGTTTTAATGCAACGAAATGGGGAAATTCGGCCAGCAGACCTATTTTATTCATCGCATTTAACCCTCCACACCCATACTGATCTCGCGGACCGGTCTGTAGTTTTCAATCCACGACTATGTACTTTCTCTGTACTTTTTGGGGCCTCCCCTGAGCCCCCGTCTGGTTTTCAATTGCTTAAGTTCTTCGCAAAAGGAGCCCTAAGGCTGTTTACTCTCCGTATAGCTGCTGATGGAATTCCTCTACTTGTAAATGACTACCAGGGCCATCTATACACACTTTTAAGTTCTTGTATTTGGGGCAGAATCATCTTGCTTCAAATACACTGAACTGCTTCTTTGACATTTTCTCTCGGATAACGCACTGCTTCCTTTCCCCGAAAACTCCTTCCCCACGTAAAAATCCCAATTGTAATCACCACCACCACCACACCCACCACCCATTTAGTCTAGCATCTGTCATCAAATTCTTTTGTAATTCATTCAGAAGCACGTCAACATGCCTCTTCTAGTGTTCTCCCTCTATAGAACGTAAGTTGACCACCTAAGAGACAGTAACGAACTGGTCAACTTACGAAGGTGGCGAATACCTACCGTGTGGCCCATGTCTGGTCTATGAAAATGAGGTCAACTTGAGGTCAATAAAGGGAGGTGACCAACTATGGAGGTTCTACTGTAATTCTAGGTGAGTTTTTACTATTATATCCACTGAGTAAAAAGTGACTTAAGAGTACTATTTTACAGGTAAACATAGAA
>CAUYON010060912.1:0-24086 GCA_963573935.1 Arctocebus calabarensis
ATAATTAGGGATGATGAGCATTTTTTCATATGTTAGCCATTCATCTGTCTTCTTTAGAAAAGGTTCTATTCATCTTTCTTGTCCAGTGATATGAAGAATTGTTGAATCTTTTTATGTTGATTAATTTGAGTTCCCTGTAGATCGTAATTATCAAGCTTTTGTCTGATTCAAAATATGCAAATATCCTTTCCCATTGTGTAGGTTGTCTATTTGTTTTGGTTGTTGTCTCCTTAGCTGTATAAAAGCTTTTCAGTTTAATGAAGTCCCACTTGTTTATTTCTGTTGTTGTTGCAGTTGCTGTGGAAGTCTTCTTCATAAAGTCTTTCCCCACCCCAAGAGCTTCAAGAGTTTTCCCCACACTTTCTTTGGGGGTTTTTATTCTTTTGTGCCTCAGATTTAGGTCTTTTATCCATCTTGAATCAATTTTTGGAGTGGAGAAAGATGCGGGTCCAGTTTCAGTCTTTTATAGGTGGATATCCAGTTCTCCCAGCACCATTTATAGAATAGAGATTCTTTCCCCCAGTGTATGGCCTTGTTTGGTTTATCAAAGATTAGGTGGCTATATGATGTTAGTTTCATCTGGTTTTCTATTCAGTTCCAGATAAGACTTTATCTCTTTAAAAAAAAAAAAAAGAAGAAGAAGAAAATGTCTCCTGCATTTCTTTCACCACTACCTCTAGCAATAATCCTAATTTACATTTTAACATATTTCCTTCTAGTTTTGTTTTTTTTTTTGGTAGAGACGAAGTCTTACTTTGTCGCCCTTGGTAGAGTGCCATGGCGTCACACAGCTCACAGCAACCTCCAACTCCTGGGCTTAGGTGATTCTCTTGCCTCAGCCTCCCAAGTAGCTGGGACTACAGGTGCTGGCTCACAATGCCCAGCTAGTTTTTTTGTTTGTTTGTTTTGAAGTTCAGCCGAGGCTGGGTTTGAACCCGCCACCGTCGGTATATGGGGCCGGCGCCCTACTCGCTGAGCCACAGGTGCTGCCCCTAGTTTTTTATTGTATGTTATTTTACATACCTGAGATCATTCTGTAAGTAAAATACCTTATGTTTTTCACTTAACATATCTTAAATACTTTCTCATATCATTTAAAACATTTATAACGTCATTTTTAATGTTACATAAAACATTATATTATTTTGGTTGATTTGCTCATTCTCTTTTATTTGGCATTTAGTATTTGGAGCTTTTTTGGTTGGATTTGGGTTGTCTTTAGGTCATTGTAACTTATTAAGCCAGGTTCTTTGCCTGTCAACAAGGGGTTTAGGGGCCTATGCTTCTGAGTTTGCTTTTGTTGTTGGTTTTTTTTTTTCACGTGTTGAGTATGTGAATTAAGATTTTAACCATTAGAACCCTGTGCTTTCAGACTCTTGCTACCACATTTCTGGACAATCTCCATGCTTGTTTGCTTTTTAACCTTTTTCTGATGAGTTTCTTTTTATACTTCTGTGCTAGAAGAAAGATGAATGGAGACTGTAATTAGTATTTAGGTTTCTGACCGATAGTGCCCAGTGCCGTGTGAATGCCCAGGAGCTAGCCAGGATAAACACCAATTTTACATTAATGGGTCTTTACTGAGGTAATCACCCAGAGCAGTTTTTGGTGAGAAGACTATCCTAAATTGTTCTTGACAGAGTACACTATTTTTGTTTCAACTTCTTATTTTTCCTGTAAAGCTGGGTTTAAAGTATGTTGAGACTGAATTCATTTGTACTTTGGAATATAATGAGATCTTGTACTCTTTCCTTTCAGAAAACTAGCCAAGAACAGCAGTCTGAAAAAGACATATATATCCAAAATTTGCCAGGAAAACCTGCTATGTAGATATGCTTTCTGAGAAGCCACATGGCTAATGAATGTCGTCTTTGTCCCAGAACCACAGTAGCCTGGTTCTGCCAGTGAATCATGCTCACTGATTTGAGCTTGGTCTTTAACTCAGTTATTGAAAATGGCACTAAGAGCAAGACTTGAACGCTTGTGGTTTATGACCCCAGGAGGTTACTTAAAATGGTATTAGCCTGTGTGAGCTTGACACTGTTTTCTATTTCCTTTGTTTGGTCCTGTGACTGCGTGATCCCTGGCTGCTTGGCAGCCTTCTTTAAAGTTCATGCTTATGGCCAGTTGTTCTCGGATGTTAAAACATAAAGACTTTTTTTAATCTTAGCTACATGATGAGCCGAAGAGCTGAGTCCAGAATGGCTCAGAAGTAGATCCTAAGAAATGGAGTAAATAAGTATCTTGCTGCTTAGGCCTTAGGTGTGACTGTCCTGAAGTCACTTGGTTGTGGCTCCACTGGAAGCACATGTGACAAATTGGCATGTTTTGAATGCCTAGAAGCCTTTGTCTCAGTAAGCTACTTATCAGAGAATGATAGACTTTCATGATTGAAAGGGGTCTCTCTTATTTTATCTAAGTTTTTTTTTTTTTTTTTTTTTTTTGAGAGGGCGCCTCAAGCTGTCACCCTGGATAGGGTGCCGTGGTATCACAGCTCACAGCAACCTCCAATTCCTGAGCTCAAGTGAGTCACCTGCCTCTGCCTCCCAAGTAGTTGGGACTACAGGTGCCCGCCACAACGTCCAGCCATTTTTTGGTTGCCGCTGTCATTGTTGTTTGGTGGGAGCGGGCTGGATTCGAACCTGCCAGCTCAAGTGTACGTGGCTGGCGCCTTAGCCCGTTGAGCCACAGGCACCAAGCCTTTATCTAAGATTTAATGGTTTTTTTTTTTTGGAGACAGAGCCTTAAGCTGTCACCCTGGATAGAGTGCTGTGGCGTCACAGCTCACAGCAACCACCAATTCCTGGGCTCAAGCGAGTCTCTCGCCTCTGCCTCCCAAGTAGCTGGGACTACAGGCGCCCGCCACAACGCCTGGCCATTTTTTGGTTGCAGCCATCATTGTTGTTTGGGGGGCTGGGGCTGGATTCGAACCCGCCAGCTCAGGTGTACATGGCTGGCGCCTTAGCCCAGATTTAATGGTTTTTGTTGTTTTTTGTTTGTTTGTTCATTTGTTTTGAGACAGAGTCTTACTCTGTTGCCCTGGGTAGAGTGCTATGGCATCATCATAGTTCATAGAGACCTCTATCTTTTGCCCTCAGGCTCCCACGTATGTGAGACACAGGTACCTACCATAACACCTGGCTAGTTTTTCTATTTTTAGTGAAAGAGGTCTCAAAGGGCATGTGTCTGAGCTCTTGGCATAATCTCCAGCAAGGGGCATTATCCAACATTTTCTTTTCTTTCTTTTCTTTACCATTAGATCCTATGCTTTGTGACTCTGCTACCATTTTTCTGGATATTCACCATACTTGTTTGCTTTTTAACTTTTTTCTGATGATTTTCTTTTCATGGTGAAAAGGAGCCATTAATTTTCAGTGGTTAATATGCAAATACATATGATTAGGGTACATAAATTGCTTTTGTAAGGGTAAAGTCCACATGGTGGTTGTGTCCTTCACTCCGGAAGCGTGCCATATACCTGCACCATGTACCTCCTCCAACATTTTCTTGACTACCTCTGGTCATTTCTGAGAAGGGTGAATTCCGTGAGTGCTCAAAGCTCTATCTAAAAATATAACATTTTTTAAATTTAGGCCTAAATTTGTCCCCAGGAAACTTGACATTTAGATTATTTCTCACAAAGACTTTGCAAAAGGTTAGTTGGAATTATCTGGATTTTCTATTGTCAGATGGAGAAAACTACCCTCTCCTACCCCTAACTACTTCGTATTATGAGAACTTGCCAAACTTGTGCTAGCTTATTTTTACTGACACAAGCAGCTAAACTGTGGGTTCTCTGTTCTACTTCTGCCTCGCACATCGGCTTTATTGGTGTACATGCTTTATTCTTTCTCTCTGCTTAACTGAGATGGTCAGTGTGGCAGCAGCTAACCAGTGGTAGGTGGGGTGATGTTTCATTACAAGTATAGGCTCTAAGGCTGGGCACAGTGGCTCACGCCTATAATCCTAACACTCTGGGAGGCTGAGGTTGGTGGATTGCCTGGGCTCACCGGTCCAAGACCAGCCTGAGCCAGAGTGAAACTCCATCTCCAAAAATAGCCAGGTGTTGTGGTGGGCTCCTATAGTCCCAGCTACTTGGGAGGCTGAGGCGAGAGAAACACTTGAGCCCAAGAGTTTGAGGTTGCTATGAGCTGTGACACCATGGCACTCTACTGAGGGTGACAAAGTGAGACTCTGTCTCAGAAGAAAAAAAAAAGTGTAGACCCTAGAGTCTTGATAGATTCACTTTTTTTTTTTTTGAGACAGTTTCACTTTGTTGCCTCTGGTAGAATGCCATGGTGTCATAGCTCACAGCAACCTCTGACTTCTGGGTTCAAGCGATTCTCTTGCCTCAGCCTCCCAAGTAGCTAGGATTATAGGCACCCACCACAACACCAACACCTGGCTATTTTTAGAGCCAGGTCTCACTCTAGCTTAGGCTGGTCTTAAACTCATGAGCTCAGGTGATCTACCTGCCTTGGCCTCCCAGAGTGTTGGGATTATAGGCTTGAGCCACAGTGCCTGGCCTGATTCGCTTTTGATCTCTGCTACTTGCTGGCTGTGTAACCTCAGACGATTATGTAATTCTTCAAACCTCAAATTCTCCATCTGTAGAATTGGGTTAATAATTTATAGCTGTAAGATTTACTGAAGATCAAATGAGATTAATGCATTTGAAGCATTTAGTGTAATGCTTAGGACTACTAATAATGAACCATTAAGAAATGTTAAAAGATGTCTGGCTTTTATTGTTGCTATTGTTATTGTTCCTAAAATCATTACACAATAGGTCCTTCACTCCTTCCTGCCTTTTCAATAAGGCAACATGGCAGAGCTTTTGCTTGCCCTCTCTGTCCTACCTGTCCTTTCTCTCTGTAGAACTTCCCTTGGTGTTCATTTTAACCTGATTCACTGAGAGTAGCAATACATTGTAAGAAGGGGCATACACACCGTGTGGGGATCCTGCTTCCCTCACAGGAGGACGTTTTAGGAGTTATCTCAGGAGTCTACCATGTTGCCAGATCTAGAATTTCAACATTAACTTTTTTTTCTTTTTTTCCTGCTTATAGAGAAAACATCTTTGCTTAATATCATGGTTGTCTCTATTTGCAAAGATTATTTTATTCTGTGTGACTTTATCATTTGAGTACATATTTTTAACCATCTAGCTCATTCTACTTTGTCCTTGTGGCCCAAATTTCTTAGTCCTTAATTTTGTTTGGTTTTACTCCAAATTAATCTACTAGGTACCTCTTCCCCCAAGAAATCTTTATTTCATCCAAGTTTTTGAACTTTTGGCATCAAGTTTTGGATTTTAAAATGTGCAATATCTGGAGTTATAGTCTGTTTTTCATTCCTATTATTTGTTTATGCTTTTTTCTTTCTCTTTTGATCAAAGAGACCTCGTCAGAGGTTTTGTTTTTTTTTTTTTTAACTAAAACCAGCTTTTGGTTTTGTTGATTCTTGCTATTGAGCTTTAACTTCTGAATTCCTTAAGTGATGTTCTGATCTTTTATCATTTTCTTCTTTCTACTTTCCATGGTTTATTCTGATTTTTTTCTTTGGACAATTCCGCTTATTAATTTTCAGCTTATTATCCTTTTTTGACATATTAAGCCATATTTAAGGCTTAAATTAAAAAATTAAAAAAAAATTAAAAAATAAGGCTTTTTACATATTAAGCCATATTTAAGGCTGTAAAATTCCTTATATATATTACTTTAGTTATCTTCCACAATTTTTGATATGCAGTTGTTCTATAAAGTCAGATTTATTGAGGTTTAATTTATATACCATGAAATTTGCTCCTTTAAAAAAATTAATTATTATGGGCACATAATAGTTGAGTATCTTTATAGGGTACATGCAATTTTCAATACAGTCATATGATGTAAATTAATCAAGGTAATTCGTATCTATCATTTCAGGAAGCATTTAACATTTCTTCATGTTAGAAACAGTCCCAACTCCATTTTTTTAGTTTTTTAAAAATATACCCTAACTTATTGTTGATTGTAGTCACTTTGTGTGCTATCAAATATTGTTTAGTCTACCTAACTATATTTTTGCTCCATTAATTTAGTATACAATTTGATACTTTTATTTTTCTTTCTTTCTTTCTTTCTTTTTTTTTTTATTAAATCATGGCTGTGTTCATTAATGCAATCATGGGGTATAATGTGCTGGTTTTATATACAATTTGAAATATTTTCATCAAACAGGTTAACATAGCCTTCACAGCATTTTCTTAGTTATTGTGCTAAGACATCTGTATTCTACATTTAGTAAATTTCACATGTACCCTTGTAAGATGCACTGTAGGTATAGTCCCACCAACCACCCTTCCTCCACCAATCCTCCCCCCTCCCCTCTCCTCCCTATCTCCCCTTTCCCCATATTCTTGGGCTATAATTGGGTTATAGCTTTCTTATGAAAGCTATAGTAGGGCTGAGTACATTGGACATTTTTTCTTCCATTCTTGAGATACTTTACTAAGAAGAATATGTTCCAGCTCCTTCCATGTAAACATGAAAGAGGCAAAGTCTCCATCTTTTTTAAGGCTGCATAATATTCCATGGTGTACATATACCACAATTTATTAATCCATTCGTGGATCGATGGGCGCTTGGGCTTCTTCCATGACTTAGCAATTATGAATTGGGCTGCAATAAACATTCTGGTACAAATATCTTTGTTATATTGTTATTTTTGGTGTTCTGGATATATACCTAGTAGAGGTATTGTAGGATCGAATGGCAGGTCTATTTTTAGATCCCTAAGTGTTCTCCAAACATCTTTCCAAAAGGAACATACTAGTTTGCATTCCCACCAGCAGTGTAGAAGTGTTCCCTTTTCTCCACATCCACGCCAATATCTCTGGTTTTAGGATTTTGTGATGTGGGCTAATCTTACTGGAGTTAGATGATATCTCAAAGTAGTTTTGATTTCCACTTATCTGATGATTAAGGATGATGAGCATTTTTTCATGTCTGTAGGCCATGCGGCTATCTTCTTCAGAGAAGTTTCTCTTAAAGTCCCTTGCCCACCCTGAGATGGGATCACTTGTTCTTTTCTTGCTAACACGTTTGAGTTCTCTGAGGATTCTAGTTATTAAACCTTTGTCAGAGACAACCTGCAAATATCTTCTCCCATTCTGAAGGATGTCTGCTTGCTTTACTTATTATGTTCTTGGCTGTGCAGAAGCTTTTTAGGTTGATCAGATCCCAGTAATGTATTTTTGGTGTTGCTTTAATTGCCAGCGGGTCCTCCTCATAAAATATTTGCCCAGGCCGATTTCTTCAAGTGTTTTCCCTACACTTTCTTCTAGTATTTTTATACTTTCATGTCTTAAGTTTAAATCTCTAATCCAGTGAGAGTTAGTTAATGTTGAAAGGTGTGGGTCCAGTTTTAGTCTTCTACAGGTTGCCAGCCAGTTCACCCAGCACCATTTGTTAAATAGGGAATCTTTTCCCCCCATTGAATGTTTTTCAGTTGGCTTCTCAAAGATCAAATAATGGTAAGTAGATCGATTCATCTCTTGGTTCTCTATTCTGTTCCATACATCTACCTCTCTGTTTTTGTGCCAGTACCATGCTGTTTTGATCACTGTCGATTTATAGTATAGTCTGAGGCCTGATAGTGTAATTCCTCCTGCTTTGTTTTTATTTCTGAGTAATGTCTTGGCTATTTGAGTTTTTTTCTGATTCCATATAAAACGAAGTATCATTTTTTCGAAATCTTTATATGACAGCAGAGCTTTAATAGGGATTGCATTAAAATTGTATTTGCTTTGGTCCATATATTAAAATATATGGACATTTTAACAATGTTGATTCTTCCCAGCCATGAGCATGGTATATTTTTCATTTGTTAACATCTTTAGCTATTTCTTTTCTTAGAGTTTCATAGTTCTCTTTATAGAGATCTTTCACGTCCTTTGTTAGGTAAACTCTCAAACATTTCATCTTCTTTGGCACTACTGTGAACAGAATAGACTCCTGATTGTTTTTTTAACTTGACTATTGTTGGTATTTATAAAAGCTACAGATTTATGAATGTTGATTTTGTAACCTGACACGCTGCTGTATTCCTTGATCACTTCTAAGAGTTTTGTAGTAGAGTCCCTGGTGTTTTCGAGATATACAGTCATATCATCTGCAAAGAGTGAAAGTTTGATCTCTTCTGACCCTATGTGGATATCCTTGATTGCCTTTTCTTGCCTAATTGTGATGGCTAAGACTTCCATTACAATGTTAAAGAGCAGTGGAGACAATGGGCAACCTTGCCTGGTTCCTGATGTGAGTGGAAATGATTTCAATTTAACTCCATTCAATACAATATTGGCTGTGGCTTTGCTATAGATGGCCTCTGTCAGTTTAAGAAATGTCCCTTCTATACCCATTTTCTTAAGTGTTCTGATCATGAAAGGATGTTGGATATTATCAAAAGCTTTTTCTGCATCAATTGAGAAAATCATATGGTCTTTGTTTTTTAATTTATTTATGTACTGAATTATATTCATAGATTTACGTATATTGAACCAGCCTTGAGACCCTGGGATAAAACCACTTGGTCATGGTATATGATTTGTTTGATGTGTTGCTGGATTCTATTTGCTAAGATCTTGTTGGATATTTTTGCATCAATATTCATTACTGATATTGGTCTATAATTTTCTTGTTGGGTCTTTTCCTGGTTTGGGGATCAAGATGATGTTTGCTTCATAGAATGTGTTGGGTAGTATTCCTTCTTTTTCTGTATTTTGAAAAAGATTGAGTAGTATAGGTACTAGTACCTCTTTATAGGTTTCATAGAATTCTGATGTGAAGCCATCTGCTCCTGGGCTTTTCTTTTTAGGAAGATTTTGTATAGTTGATGCTATTTCAGAACTTGATAGAGGCCTGTTCAACATTTCCACTTCTTCCTGGCTAAGTCTAGGAAGATTGTGTGCTTCCAAGTATTGGTCTATTTCCTTCAGATTTTCGTATTAATGAGAATAGTTTCTTGTAATATTCATTAAGGATTTTTTGAATTTCTGAGGAGTCTGTTGTTATTTCGTCTTTACCATTTCTAATTGATGAAATTGGAGATTTTACTCCTTTTTTCCTGGTTAGGTTAGCCAAAGGTTTATCTATTTTATTGACTCTTTCAAAAAACCAACTTCTTGATTTATTGATCTATTGTATAATCCTTTTGTTTTCAATTTCATTTAATTCTGCTCTAATTTTGGTTTTTTGGCTTTTTTTTTTTAGACAGAGCCTCAAGCTGTCGCCCTGGGTAGAGTGTTGTGGCATTACAGCTCACAGCAACCTCCAATTCCTGGGCTCAAGCGAGTCTCCTGCCTCTGCCTCCCAAGTAGCTGGACTACAGGCACCCGCCACAATGCCCAGCTATTTTTGTTTGGGTTGCAGCCATCATTGTTGGTTGGTGGGCCCAGGCTGGATTCGAACCCGCCAGCTCAGGTTTACATGGCTGGCGCCTTAGCCCGCTGAGCCACAGGCGCCGAGCCTCTAATTTTGGTTATTTATTTTCTTCTGCTGGGTTTGGGATTGGAATGTTTTTCCTTTTACAGTTGCTTGAGATATCCCGTTAAGTTTTTAACTTCCTCTCTTTCTGTTCTCTTGAGGAAGACTTGCAGTGCTATAAATTTTCCTCCCAGAGGTTCTGATAATTTGTGTCTTCATTGTCGTTTTGTTCCAAAAATTTGGTAATTTCCTTCTTAATCTTGTCTATGACCCAGCTATTCTTCAGCATAAGGTTATTTAGTACCCATGTTTTTGTAGGAGTATGCAGATTCCTCTTGTTATTGAGTTCAAGTTTTATTCCATGATGGTTTGAGAAGATGCAAGGAATAATTTCTATTCTTTTAAATTTGCTGAGGTTAGACTTGTGACCTAAGATGTGATTAATTTTGGAGTATGTTCCATTGGCTGATGAGAAGAATGTATATTCAGTTTTGTTAGGATGAAATTTTCTGTAGATGTCTGTTAAATCCAACTGTTGAATGGTTAAGTTTAAATCTAAAATTTCTTTGCTTGGTTTCTTATTGGAGGATCTATCCAGCACTGCCAAAGGAGTGTTAAAATCTCCGACTATTATGGGGCTGGAGGAAATCAAGTTGCTCATGTCTGTTAGAGTCTCTTGTAAATTGAGGCAAATTCTGGCTGGGTGCATAAATGTTAATAATAGAAACCTCATCATGTTGAGTGTTACCCTTAACAAATATGAAGTGACCATCCTTATTTTTCCTTACTTTCGTTGGTTTAAAGCCTATTGTATCTGTGAATAAAATTGCAACACCTGCTTTTTTCTGATTTCCATTGGCCTGAAATGTAGATGACCATCTCTTCACCCTGAGTCTATATTTATCTTTTAAGGTAAGATGAGATTCTTGTATGTAGAAGATATCTGGCCTGAGTTTTTGTGTCCAGTCAGCTAACCTGTGCTCCTCTTCAGAGGACAATTTAAGCCACTCACATTAATTGAGAATGTTAATAAGCCCAGTAGAATTTGGGGTATCAAGTTTTTCAAAAGTCCAGTGGACATTTTTAATCCTTTCACCACTGTGGAAGTTGGAATTTGATCAAAAGTTTCTGAGTGAGTTTACTTTTGTGGTGCAGGGTGGTCATAATGGAGGATAGGTCTAAGAATATCCTGGAGAGCTGGTTTAGTTATGGGAAATTTCTTCAACATGTGAAATGTCATTAAAGTATTGAATTTCTCCATCATAAATGAAACTCAGTTTACCTGGATACAGTATCCTGGATTGAAAGGTTTCAGCAGAGAGATCTGAAGTCATTCTAATATTCTTCCCCTTGTAGGTTATGGTTTTCTTCTGTTTGACTGCTTGCAGAATTTTCTTCTTCATTTTAACTTTGGTGAAGTTAATTATAATGTGTCTAGGAGATGTCTTATTTGGGTTGAGTTGTGCTGGGGTTCTGAAACTGTCTGCTATTTGAATTTCAGAATCTCTTGGCATGTCTGGAAAGTTTTCATTCATTATCTCATGAAGAAGAACCTCTGTGCCTTTCGAAGCCACCTCGTTGCCTTCAGGAATTCCTATAAGGCGAATATTAGTTCTCTTTGAATTATCCCAGAGCTCTCTAAGAAATGATCTGTTTTTGCTCTCCACTTCTCTTCCTCTTTGACTGCTTAGGAGTGTTCAAAAGCTTTGTCTTCAATGTCAAAAATCCTTTCTTCTGCCTGCTCCATTCTGTTACTGAGGGATTCTACTGTATTTCTCAGATCTTTGAGGGCTGCAAATTCTTGTCTCAATGTGTCAAAATCTTTGGTGATTTTGTGTTTGAATTCATTGAATTCTTGAGACAACTTTTGAATTGCTCCTTGAATTTCTAATTCCAACTTTACCTCCAGTCTATTAATCTTATTTGTAATCCAAATTCTTTTTTTTTTAAACAGCCTCAAGCTGTCACCCTGGATAGAGTGTGGTGGCATCACAGCTCACAGCAACCTCCAATTCCTGGGCTCAAGTGAGTCTTCTGCCTCTGTCTCCCAAGTAGTTGGGTCTACAGTGCCCACCACAACACCCGGGCTGGATTCGAACCCGCCAGCTCAGGTGTACGTGGCTGGCACCTTAGCCTGTTGAGCCACAGGTGCCGAGCCTACAATCCAAATTCTGAATTTGATTTCTGACATCTCAGCCATCTGTTTATGAATGGTATCTTCAGTTGTGTCTGTCATGTCATTCCTTGGGGGAGTTGATCTGCTCTGGTTATTCATGTTACTGGAGTATTTCCACTGATTCTTCCCCCTGATTGTTTTACACCATTTGGCTAGATGAGCAGATAAGGTGTAGTTGGGTTGAAGGGCTACTGGAGTAGTGATTAACCAGCTCTTTGCCCAAGAGCTGGAACTGGTGTCTGTACCTTTTCCCCCTAGAGCTTTGCAAAGGACCTGTACAGTGACACGGCGTGAGACGCTGGGGACCTACTTGGTGTGGTGGGGCTAAGTGGCTCTGTCTTGTTTTCAGCTGGTCTCTTTCCTACCCTAGTGAATTAGTTACTCTGGGTTGAAGTCTCAGCTGTGGAGAAATACCAGCAATTAAGTCACCCTGTCCCCCCATGGGCAACAACTAGAAAAGGAAAATCAAACCTTCCCACAACCACACAACCAGGATACCACTTTGGGTAGTCCTTGGGTGATTGGCCCAGTTCAAGAGGTGCAAGTCAGTTGTCCCAGTCAGCACTGGTCTCAGATGGGACAGTTCAAAAGGTCTCCAGCAACAGATAGCAGGGGTCTGCTGGCAGCTCAAGTTTAACTTGCTCTGGTGCTCCAGGAGGTCAAGAAGACCCACCCAGCAAATGAATTAGTATGGGAAGATTGATGCCTCCTTCCCCACCTTGCACCTCTGTCACACCCGTTCACTGGTAACCCTGCAGGGCTGTGACCCAGTTCTCTCTAATGAGTCACAGGGAGATCTATGTCTCCTCAGCCAGGCTGCTACTCTCTACCACTATCCAGCAGGGGGAGCTGAGACCTGACAACCTCAGGTGCTTAATGGAGGCTGGGGCAGTTCACTTAGTTCCAGCCCCACCCCTGATTGATGTTGCTGACAGAACAGAACAATTTCACAGAATTTGTTTCTGTCCCAGCTATATTCCCCTGTGGATCAGACACTGTTTGAGTTCAGAGAAACTGTGACTCTGCCCCAGTCTGTGCCACTGCCCAGAGCTGGGGTATCTGTCTCAGCTGCAGTCTGTGTTGGGGCAGCGCAATTAGAGCTCACACTCAGCTTTCAGTTTCCCACCTGCCTTTGTCTCAGCTATGATCCCCTGAGGGCTGGATGTGTCTTAGGCTCACTGAAGCAGTCCTGGCTCAGCTTTGCCCTGGGAGTATGCCATATCTGTGCGTAGGTAATGGAGTCCCCATACCCCCACCCAGGTAGGTACCGCCTCAGGCATACCCTTTACTCATGAGTCCTGCGTTTCCATCCCAGATCTGTTCCACTAGTGGCTGCCACCAGAGAAGATGCCTGGCTTCCTCTCATTGCCCAGAGAGACAGGGAGTGTCTCTTCAAAATATCCCCAGGGGTGTGAGCCCTATTATTCCCACTGCCACTGCTGCTGCTCTGTGCCCCAGGGCACTGCCTCTCTTTCTCCCGTAGGGTTCCCTCAGCCTCAGTTTGCCGTCTTCTCCTTACACCCATGCCGCAGAATCAGCACAGACCTGCAACAGCCCATGCCCTGTCCACACCTCTTGAGAAAATGCCTAAGAATCTGGACTCTATGGGGGACAGGCTTCCAGACCTTGGGGTAAGAGTGGAAAGGAGTTCTGAGAGTTCAGAATTGCAGGTAGAGAATATATACAGTTTTATGCCTGGGGGGAGAGTGCCATGCACATTCATAAGTCCTCTCTAGGGAAGGAGTTCTGGTTTTTAGAGGGTCTCTCCCGTGGGATAAAATATGAGGGGATCTGAACTCTGCTTGCTTGTCTGTATGGAGTGTACTGTGAGCCATTCTCATGGGGGAGGGGACTCCCTTCCGCTTGGCAATGGATTTTGGACCTATTGTTTATTTCCTTGGGGTTGCAGCTTGCCTCAGCAGGGTTGATGTGTGTTCTTCAGCCTTCTCTCTTGGCTCAGCTCCAAACCATCGGCTTACTTGCTAAACTTCTGTCCTTTAACTCTGCTTCTAGATGGGAGCCTCTGTGGATAGCCAGCTCTAGTTGGCCATCTTGCCTTCACCCTCCCAATTTGATAAGTTTTGCCAGATACACAATCGTATAAATACCACCAAAATGTAGTACATTTGTGTTAAATACCAAATTCCCTTATACCCTGCTTTTCTCCTATAGTTTTATCTTTTCTAAAATGTCATATGAATGGCAGAATCCTTTGGATATAGCCTTTTGCATTTGGCTTCTTTCATTTACCATACTATTTTGAGATTCATACATGTTGTTGTAAATATATGGAATTTGTTCCTTTTTATTGCTGAGTAGCTTGCATGATATGGATATACCAGAATTTGTTTATTCACCATTAAATTTCAGTGGGAGAAAATGAGGGCGTTTTAATTCTGTATGCAAACTGAAAATATACATACTAGACTATTCTGGATTTGAAAGTATCTTGGCAGTTTTCAAATTTAAACATTTACTTGGGTTTTGGTATTTTGGAGACTTTTCCATTAATGGACAAACATGCTCATGTGTAGTCACTTGAACCCTCTTTGCTGTAGCTGTCTAGGTTTGATCAGGAGATAGAAACCACACAGTAGGTTAAACAGGACGTTTGCTATAAAGAACTGTTACCTATAATAAAAGAGTAACTGTAAGATATGAGGATACGCTGTATGGTTTCCTAAGGCTGAGGAAGTACATGCAAAGAAAGACAAACTGCCAGAGGTTCAGAGCCCATTAGAGAAAGTATGGTTTAGCCCATGGAATAGCAGAGACATTCTCTGGTTTGGCTAGACTGGAGCTGGTCCAAAGCCTCTGGGCAAGCCTTAGCCTGCTTTCTGGATTGCAGCTGAGGAGCAGGCATCAGCATCCAGTGATGTGAACATGTAATAGGGTCTGTGCACTGTCTGGGGAGGGGGTTTTTCTGAGCATGAGAGACATGTGGAGGCTTTGGTGTTCGTGTCAACAGAGCTTTCAAAAGGTTAGGCTGGGCTGAGGCTGCAAGGTCATAAAGAGAGCAAGTCTAGGTTGTGGGTGGGCCACCCCATCCACTGTCTTCACTCTCACACTGCCAGCCCCTGTGCTGGACACTCAGGACAGCCTCTTCTTCAAGCACTTCTGGGAAAGTTTCATATCATACACTCTTCAGAAGAGTGCTTATCATAGAGCATATGTAGAAGGGTGCATTTGGACCTTACAGGCAATGAATGAATGACTGGTATACTCTCATCATTCCTTTTTTTTTTTTTTTTTTTTAAAAGATGGAGTCTTGTAATGTTGCCCAGGCTAACCTTAAACTCCTGGCTTCAAGCAATTCTGTCTCAGCCTCCCAAGTAGTTGAGGTTATAGATGTGAGCAACCATGCCTGGCTTCTCTCTCTTAATTTTAAAGGAAATATTATTAAATCAAAAGCAATAGTAATTATATGCTTGTGCTATTAACAGTCAGACCCTTCTGAGAGGAAAAGACTTCATGAAAATTAGAATTTACAAAGTTTCAGATAACAATATGTTTATAGACACATATAACTATACCTTCTCATAGGACTTATCTGTGTTATATACAAACTGTGGTATTGTCACTATTCTCTCCTCTCCCAATTCTTAGAATCACACATTCCAAATTGTAAGTCAAACCCCAGATTAGAGGCACTTATTTTCCTTAAGATGCTTGTTCCCTGTAGAAAGCAGTTAGGGTGCACATTTTAAAAAATGATTTCAAACTAGAGAAGCTAAGTGTTCTTAACTCTGCTTGAAATATACTCATCATTACTTTTTGAACCAATAATCTAGGACACATGCATGTTCTTTACAAAGAGTTTTTTCTGGTTTATGAATTTACACATTTGAAAAGTATTACCATGGCATAAATTAAGTGATATTTGATTATCTGTACCAATTAAACCTTGTTGAAAGAAGAAAGGACTATCCCAAAATATGTAGGATATATACATATTAATGTTTTTATGGAATATGGATTAAACCTATCTTTTCCAGGCAGTGTTAAGCCAGAAAAATAAAAGAAAAAGTCATTAAAAACAACTCATAAAAATTATTTGGTTCTGGCCAAATTGAAAATCTTATACACATACACCCACCTATCTACACCTAACTTACTATGTTTTTGACAATATTAGGGATTTTAGGTCCTGAGACTTTATGGCCACTGCAGAAAGATGGGCCTTGTGGATAGAACTTGTCTGCTCTTGTAGAAGAATTTCTTTGTCCCCTTTGCCCCTGTCAAAGATTGCTTGAGAGGATATTTCTGTTTGCATATTTAGGTTGTGAATCCCAGACCATTCATTCATTACCTATAAGTTGCTAACAGTCAGGCTTACAGAATTTTATTCACTTTGTGGAAACCAAGTGAACTGTTTACCTACAAGTTTTCCCACTTTAAGAAAGTCCAAATTACAAAAAATGAGGCCTGCAAAGTAGCTTACTCAGGGAATTTTCATTTGCATTTTTGACTAGCTTTCTGTAAACATTTTGTTCTTTTAGTGGGTTTAAAATTGGATCCTATTTAGTTTGAAGATACATTTTAAAACTGCGTCTATTAAATAAAAAGATCAATTTGCATTTTAGCTTTTCAGATTTTTGCTTGGGATTCTTCGGGCTTCTTTTATTTGGCAGGAAGAGCAAGAAGAAGGCTGCTGTCTTGGAAATTTCCAGTCCAAGAAAGTGTACAGAGGCATAGCTTGTGCAGATTCTTGTGTGATTAGCTAGCTCTTTTCCTGAATTATTAAGCTGCATTAAAACAGCAGCTTGGTGCAGTTGGTGTTTTAGGTTTTCGTATCTTCTGAAAGATTAATATCCCTATAAGGATGAGGTTACTTTTGATGTCTCCCTTTAGTGCTTTCAAATATCAAGAGCATCACATTTACCTCTGTTCTTGTACTCTACTTTCTATAGGCATTAAAAGTTATTCTAGTAGGTTTAATATGTGTTTACTAACTTCCTAAAAGTTTTCCTCTCACATGTTAACTTCCTTAAATGTGAAAGTTATACACCAATTTATAGCTATGGTAAATAGTCTTCTCTTGTCCCAAGACCCAAGTGGATGTTTGAAAGCATGGATACTATCGGGCCCATTTGAACACATTCCTGTTCACGTGTGCCACCCAGCTTTTCTATCTTTTTTTTTTTTTAAGATAGGGTCTTACTCTGTTGCCTGGGTTAGAGTACAGTGGTGATAACAAAGTTCACATCAACCTCAAACTCCTGGGCTCAAGTGATCCTTCTTCCTCCCAAATGGTTGGACTAGGGGCATGAGCCACCACACCTGGCTAATTTTTCTACCTTTTGTAGAGACAAGGTTTGCTCTTGCTCAGGCTGGTCTTGAACTCTTGGCCTCTAGTAAGATGCGAGGACTACAGGTTGAGCCACTGCATCTGGCCTCCTTTTCCAGCTAAACTTACCACTCATCACACACTGTGGTTGTAACTTTTGCAGACTGAGGTATGACAGTAAAATTAGCATGAATTCTTTTTTGTTCTTCACAATTACACAGATAGATTTATTCTTAACTTTAGTCTTAGCAACCTCACATTTTTTTTTATTATTAGCCCAAAACTTTTACCTTTTCACTTAAAGGAAGCACTTTATGGCTTCTATTTGGTATATCCAAATTGCCAGCACCACTACTTCTGTATTTTGGGGTCATCTCTAAGTTAAATATGAGTTCCTTGAACACAGATTGCTACGGATACTGCAACAGTTTTCTCATAAGCAGGAGCGTTACTAAGTGATTAATGTGTGGATATACAGTGTGTATATACAGTGTGGACATGCTGGACAAAGGGATAATTCATGTTCTGAGTGGGACAGAGCAGGACAGTACATGGTTTCATCAGCCTACTCAGAACAGCACACAATTTAAATCTTATGAATTGTTTAGTTTGAAATTTTCCAGTTAATATTTTTGGACATCAGTTATTGGGTAATTGAAACCTCAGATAAGAAGGGACTACTGTACGCTTAAAATAGAATTTTTCTTATAGAATTATCATAAACCAAAACTAGGGTGAATTTTTATATTCATTTTCCCTTGTAACTTTATTGTAACCAGGACACTGAATAAGCTGTTCATTTTGATTTTGGCATGCATGGGTCAGTTTTGAGTAATTGACACAAGCTTATTTAATAGACTTACATTGTCCTTCTAGGTTTAATTTTTTTTTTTTTTTTTTGAGACAGAGCCTCAAGCTGTCACCCTGGATAGAGTACAGTGGCAGCACAGCTCACAGCAACCTCCAATTCCTGGGCTCAAGCAAGTCTCTTGCCTCCGCCTCCCAAGTTGCTGGGACTATAGGCGCCTGCCACAACGCCCAGCCCTTTTTTGGTTGCAGCCATTTGGCAGGCCCGGGCTGGATTCGAACCCGCCAGCTCAGGTGTATGTGGCTGGCGCCTTAGCCCATTGAGCCACAGGCACTGAGCCAGGTTTAATGTATTGATTATATACATTCAAAGCTTCTGAAAACTCAATGTCTTATTAGTGATTGACAGGATATAGTAAACAGTCAGTGTATCATTTTTAAGTAAAGGCTTAGGGAGTAATTTACTTTATTAAATATTTATTGAGAATTATTTTCTGCTGGCCTCTCTGAAAAAATGTTAGATATAGCCTTTATTCTCAAATGGCTTCCTCTTTAGTAAAAGACAAAGGTATTAGGGTTGAGAGAGGAGTTGGAGCTTGAGCTGAGTGCAGGGTTGAATGGAGCTGTTCCCTAAGCAGAAGACAGAGGGAGTTAACATTCAGCAGAAGCATGGGGGTGTGGAAAAACATGGCAGCTGAAGGAATTTCGGCAGTTATTGACAGATGGCCTAAATGTTTTTATTTAATTAACCTAATTTTATTAGCTGTGTATCAGGTATGTTATTTGAAATAAAATTTGCATTTCATCTATAAAATCTCTACCATTCAGACCTTTCTCTGAATTAGAGTGACCACCCCATCTCTGTGCTATAAAGATATAAAAAGATAAGCCCTTCTTCTCAGAGACTGTGAGCCCAGGGATGTGTCCTTCTCTCAGTTCTTGTAGCTTGTATTACCCTGACACAGAGTCAGCCAGGCTTTGCAGGCAGACATAGTGAGGCTCGTGGATTAACTTATCCCCTTATAAGCTCTGGGATGGTGGCATATTTCTCTCTCTCTGTAAGCCTCAGGTCCTGCTTCTGTACAAGTGGGGTAATAATGGTACCACTTACTTCATGTGAGGATTGCTCCAGAGAATGCATGTAGGATGTGGAGCACAGGGCCTAACACATAGCATTCAATTAAAAGTAGCTCTAGGCTGGACACAGTGGCTCACCCCAGTAATCCTAGCACTCTGGGAGGCCAAGGTGAGTAGATTGCTTGAGCTCCGGAGTTCAAGGTCAGCCTAAGCAATAATGAGACTCCGTCTCTACTAAAAATAGCAAAACTAGCCAGGCATAGTGGCAGACGCCTGTAATCCCAGCCACTGGGAAGATTGAGGCAGGAGGATCACTTGAGCCTAAGAGTTTGAGGTTGCTCTGAGCTATGATGCCATGGCACTCTACTCAGGGCAATGGAGTGACACTCTTGTCTCCAAAAAAAAAAAAAAAAGAAAAGAAAAGAAAACCAGCAAAATAGCTCTAATTATTGTTCATGATCACTGGCACTTACTAAAATGCCTCTGATATCTTACTATGTTATTTCCCAGTGCCCCTGCACAGCTTCCCTTATAGAGAAAAATGAAGAAACTGAGCCACGAATTAGGTAGCTTACCCAAGGGCAGATCTCTTATGGATCCCACAGATCTATATGAGAGCCAGCTCTAGGGAGGACAAGTAACTTTCTTTAACTCACTCATCACCACTAGCTGTATTTTGAGCATGAAGGTCATTTGACACATTGAATGTCAGCTACATTCTTAGTCCTCCCAGTCTTGCACATTTTCCCCGTTCACAGCCCCATTTCTAGAGCCCTTCAATGGAAAAAAGAGTATCCAATATACTCACTACTACTATGAAATCAATATATAACCACCTACACACTCATACGAATGGCAAAACATAACTATAGTCCAGAAAGTAGAAGGGAAGAGGAGAGAGAGGGGAGGGGAGTGGGGGATATGGGAGGAGGGAAGGTATTCGGGGGTCGGAGGTTGGGGGGGTAACTTCACCTAATGTGCATGATGCAATGGTACATTTCAAAACTATTAAGAAATGAGTATAATTATGATGGATGTGTTACATAGTTCAATGTAAGTAAGCATTTCACATTGTATATTGAAGCAGTACCCTGAACCCCATAAATGCATCAATGTACAAAGTTATGATTTAATAAAAAACAATTAAAAAAAAAAAGAAGCCCTCAGGTTTCTTCCAGTTACTTGTCTCTTTAAATTCCTTATGGTATTACTTTGGTTAAATTATGTGCTCACTCTTATCCCCATTGACTTCATCTGTAAAAGGAGGATAATGATGATATGTACAGATTGATTAAATAAAATAGTGCAGAGAAAGCACATAGTTTAGCACCTAACTGGAAATAATTTGCATACTTTTTCCTTTTCCATATGTAGAATCCAGCAGTAAAGCAGCATTGTATCCTGCTGGAAAAGAGTGAGGTTGAACTTTAGAGTAACAGAATGTTTACGTTAAGATGAAACATTTACAGAGGTCATGCATTTTAAGAGAAATCTCACCTGCATATATGTTGTTGCCTTTACTTGCCATGATGTCCTTTCACAGGCACCAGACATCATGAGAGTGGGTAAAAGGCAATGGTGAGTGAAGTCTAGGTGTTTATCAGACAATGGTGAGTGAGAGTGACCACAGATCAGCAGTAATGTAGTGATTGGTGTTGGCAGGAGTTTGTCAGACTCAGAGCCCATCCTTTCCCATTTACCTAAGTGTGGTGTGTTGATTACCTTCAAGTGGTCTAGAAATTCTTAAAAAAACAGGATTAAGAGGTTTATTTTAACCAGGTGTGGTGGCTCATGCCTGTAATCTTAGCACTCTGGGAGGCCAAGGCAGGTGGATTGCTTTAACTCAGGTATTCGAGACCAGCCTGAGGAAGAATAAGACACCATCTCTACTAAAAATGAAAAACCGAGGCAAGAGGATCACTTGAGCCAAAGAGTTCAAGGTTGCTGTGAGCTCTTTATGATGCCACAGCATGCTACCCAGGGTGACAAAATGAAATTCTGTCTCAAAAAAAAAAAAAGGCCTCTTTTAGTCCCTCCTTCCTTCTGTGACCTCTTCTAGGAAAAGAGTCAGAAATCCTTAGGCTGGGTCTGTCCTCTTTAGAATAATCCACCTTCAGTAATGAGCCTGTAGCTGTAGGGCTGACGTTTATTTTGTCTTGTCCAGAAGGAACATGTCTGTTAATCTTTTGATGACTCATTCTTTACAGAATTTCTTCTACTGGATGTGCTTTTTTGTCTGAATAGAAAATTAAAATGGGCGTGCCTTTAGAGATGACTGGCCTTGGGCTGGAGACCTGGTTCTATCAGTCAGTGCAAAACAGGCCAGGCACTTATCCCTGTAATCCTAGCACTTTGGGAGGCCAAGGCAAGAGGATCACATGTGGCCAGGAGTTCAAGACCAGCCTGAGCAACAGCAAGACCCGTCTATATAGAAAGTTAGAAAAACTAGCTGGAGGTAGATAGTATTGCACATCTATAGTCCCAGTTAGTTGGGAGGCTGAGGTAGGAGGGTCACTTGAAGTTGCAGTGAGCTCCAATAATGCTACTGCTGCACTGTAGCCCAATTGACAGAGCAAGACACTATCGCCAAAAAAAGAAAAATAAAGAGAGAGATTTTCATTAGGTGAGCAGAGGTCTCCTTCAATTTCAAAAGAATGTTGAGAATCACCTTTAAGTTTAAAGACTTCTTAAGGGAAGAACTCACTTCTGTTTTTTTTTTTTGAGACAGAGCCTCAAGCTGTCGCCCTGGATAGAGTGCCATGGCATCATAGCTCATAGCAACCTCCAATTCCTGGGCTCAAGCGAGTCTCTTGCCTCTGCCTCCCAAGTAGCTGGGACTACAGGCGCCCGCCACAACGCCGGACGGTTTTTTGGTTGCAGCTGTCATTGTTGTTTGGCGGGTCCTGGGGCTGGATTCGAACCCGCCAGCTCAGGTGTACGTGGCTGGCGCCTTAGCCCGTTGAGCCACAGGCGCCAAGCCTATGCCTGGCTATTTTTAAAGATGGGGTCTCGCTCTTGCCCCAGCTGGTATCAAACTCCTGAGCTCAAGCAATGCGCCCATCTTGGCCTCTCAAAGCGCTAGGATTATAAGCATGAGCCACTGCACCTGGCCTTCCTTTTTGATTTAGATGAAAGAGTTGGGGGCGGGGAGGGTGTGTGTGTGTGTGGGGGGGAGCCTGGGCTCGCTTCATAGCCAGACTAATGCTCATGAAAAGCTCAGTTTTATATTGACATTAGGCCAAAGATCAGTGGGTTTTCACTTCTTATAATGGGCATGTTGATGGAAGTCATTTTTTTTTTTTTTTTTTTGAGACAGAGTCTTACTTTGTTGCCCTGGGTAGAGTGCTGTGGCATCATAGCTCACAGCAACCTCAAACTCTTGGGCTCAGGTCATCCTCTTGCCTGAGCCTCCAGAGTAGCTGGGACTATAGGCACCCGCCACCATGCCCTGCTAGTTTTCCTTTTTTTTTTTGAGACAGAACCTCAAGCTGTCACCCTGGGTAGAGTACTGTGGCATCACAGCTCACAGCAACCTCCAACTTTTGGGGCTCAAGCGATTCTCCTGCTTCTGCCTCCCAAGTAGCTGGGACCATAGGCGCCTGCCACAATGCCTGGCTATTTTTTGGTTGCAGCCGTCATTATTTGGCGGGCCCAGGCTAGATTCAAATCCGCCAGCTCAGGTGTATGTGGCTGGCGCCTTAACCGCTTGAGCCACAGGCGCTGAGTCCCCCCTTTTTTCTTTTTGAGATAGAGCCTCAAGCTGTCGCCCTGGGTGGAGTGTGATAGCATCCTAGCCTTAGCCACTTGAGCCACAGGCACCAGCCTAGTTTTCCTAGTTTTTTTTTAGAGACAAAGTCTCACTTGATCGCCCGTGGTAGAGTCCGTGGCATTACACAGCTCACAGCAATCTCCAACTCCTGGGCTTAGGTGATTCTCTTGCTTCAGCCTCTCGAGTAGCTGGGACCACAGGCGCCCGCCACAACACCCAGCTATTTTTTTATTGTTGTTGTTGCAGTTTGGCTGGGGCTGAGTTTGAACATGCCACCCTGGTTATATGGGGCAGGCACCTTACTAACTGAGCCATAGGCGCTGCCATAATTTTCCTATTTTTAATAGAGATGGTGCCTCACTCTTGCTCAGGCCGATCTTCAACTTCTGAGCTCAGGCAATCCACCTGCTTCATCCTCCCAGAGTGCAGGGATGACAGGTGTAATCACTGAGCTGGGCCTGAAGGTGACATTTAGATCATAGAACATAGAAGTGGGAGGAATCAGACATGAAGCAGAAGGAAGCAAACTTGAAGCCAGAATCAATCTCATTTGTAGATTGTGACTTCTGAGACCAGCTAAGGTAGCTGAGTAGTATCAAATGCAGATGTAGCAGACAGACCTTGGGCAGCTTCCTCCTGGGGAGATGGGTACCATGGTTGATTTCTTCCTTTTTTCTTTTGGAATGGAAATAAAGGGATGGGATAGAGGGTATATATGATGGGCAATCCTAGTAGGAGATAGTACATTTTTGCTTGTCCAACAGGGCTTGTTACAGCCTGCAGAGGGCTAAACTGCTCCCCTCCAAGAAAGATATGTTGGAACCCTAATCCCCAGTACTTCAGAATTTGGAGACAGGGTCCTTACAGAAGTAATCGAGTTGAAAATAATGATTAGAGGGGCCCTAATTCAATATGACTGATGTTCTTAGGAGAAACCAAACATAAACAGCCCATGTGACACTGGCCCAACAGTGACCCCTCCTTTGGCCAGTCCATGGTATGTGGGGTGGGTGCTGGTTCAAAGTACAAGTGGAAGCCAGATACAGGGGCTCACCTGTAATCCTAGCACTCTAGGAGGCTGAGACAGGTGGATTGCCTGAGCTCAGGAGTTTAAGACCAGCCTGAACAAAGGCAAAACCCCATCTCTACTAAAAATAGAAAAAAACTAGCCAGGTGTTGTGGTGGCCACCTGTACTTTCAGCTATTTGGGAGGCAAAAAGAAATTCACTTGAGGCTCAGCGCCTGTGGCTAAACGGGCTAAGGCACCAGTCACGTACACCTGAGCTGGTAGGTTCGAATCCAGCCTGGGCCTGCCAAACAATAATGACGGCTGCAACCAAAAAATGGCCGGGCGCTGTGGCGGGCGCCTGTAGTCCCAGCTACTTGGGAGGCGGAGGCAAGAGACTCGCTTGAGCCCAGGAATTGGAGGTTGCTGTGAGCTGTGATGCTACGGCACTCTATCCAGGGTGACAGCTTGAGGCTCTATTAAAAAAAAAAAGAAATTCA
>CAUYON010060914.1:0-19513 GCA_963573935.1 Arctocebus calabarensis
CTATTCCAAAACATTGAGAAGGCAAGAATTCTCCCTAATGTGTTGTATAAAGCAAATATCACCTTGATACTAAAACCGGGAAAAGACCCACCTGAAAAGAAGAACTACAGACCAATTTCACTAATTAATATCAATGCAAAAATATTCAACAAAATATTAGCCAATAGATTACAGGTACACATTTAAAAAACTATACATCTCAACCAAGTAGGCTTCATTCCAGGCATGCAAGGCTGGTTTAACATGTACAAATCCACAAATGTAATTCACATATTAATAGAAGCAAAAACAAAGATCATATGATCCTCTCAATAGATGCAGAAAAAGGATTCAATACAATTCAGCATCCTTTTCTAACAAGAACACTTAAAAATATAGGTATAGGTGGCACATTTCTTAAACTGATTGAAGCCATCTACAACAAACCCTAACATCATACTGAATGGAGTAAAACTGAAAGTTTTCCACTTAGAATTGGAACTAGACAAGGTTGTCCTCTATCACCACTGCTAGCAACATAGTGTTGGTAGTTCCAGCTAATGCAGTCAGACAAGAGAAGGATATAAAAGGCATCCAAATGGGGGCAGAGGAGGTCAAACTCTCAGTCTTGGCTGATGATATGATCTCATACTTAGAAAACCCCAAAGATTCGATCACAGTACTCCTGGAAGTGATCAAGACATACAGTATTATCTCAGGGTAGAAAATCAATGTCCATAATTCACTAGCCTTTGCATATGGCAATAACAGCCAAATCAAGAAGCTAATCAAAGATACAATTCCCCCCATAGTAGTTTCAAAGAAAATTAAATACCTAGGAATACACATAACAAAAGAGGTGGAAGACCTCTACAAAGAGACTTATGAAATACTAAGAAAAGTATGGCACAATATATGGCACACCTCTTTGGGGTGGGATATAATTATAAGACAGACTTTATCTAACAAATTCAATCAGTATAATCTAATTCTTTATACCTTCAATGAGTTCCAAACAATTTTTAAAAAGGAAAGAAAAGAAATGGTGGAAAACATCAACAAATGGAAGAACATACCATGTTCTTGGCTGGGAAGAATCAATATTTTAAAAATATCTATACTACCTAAAGCAATCTATAGATTCAATACAATCCCCATTAAAATACCAACATCATACTTTGAAGAACTGGAAAAAATAGTTCTTAGTTTTCTATGAAGCCGGGAAAAAAACTCATATAGCCAAGGCAACTTTTAGTAATAAAAACAACACCTGAGGCATCACTCTACCAGACTTTAGATGTTTAATGTTACAAATCCACAGTGATCAAAACAGCATGGTATTGGCACAAAAAATAGAGAATAGACATATGGAACTGAATAGAAAACCAAGAGATGAAACCAGTCTCTTAGAACCATCCGATCTTTGATAAACCAAACAAAGGCATATATTAGGGAAAAGAATAGAAATTATTTTTGCATATTACAAATCTGACAAAGACTTGATAACTAATATCTATAGAGAACTCAAATTAATCAAGAAAAAAAAAGAGCTAACAATCCCATCTATCACTGGGCAAGAGACATGAACATAACCCTCTCTGAAGAAGGCAGACGAATGGCTAACAAACATGAAAAAATGCCTATCATCCCTAATCATCAAAGAAAAGAAAATCAAAACCATCCTGATGACATTTTGGTATCTTTCATCTGACCATCCATATCAAATGTTTTCATTCAAACATTACCCAGCATCGTAATTTATGATGAGAAACTTTGGTCTATATATCTGTTGGCACTTTGAGTCCTTTATGCCATGATATTGCAGCTCTATTGAGAGTATTTTATGGGAAATTGGCATAGTCTCCATGACCACAACTAAATAAATAAAGGACAAGAAACCTGCAAAAAAAAAAAAAAAAAAAAAACCATCCTGAGATATCACTTAACTCCAATGAGACTAGCCCATATCACAAAGTCCCATAGTTGTAGATGCTAGCTGCAGATGTGGAGAGAGAGGTACACTCTTTGGTGGGTCTGCAAAGTAATGCAACTCTTTGGAAAGAAGTATGGAGAATCCTCAAAGAACTCAAATTAGATCTCCCATTTGACCCCACAATTCCACTACTGGGCATCTACCCAGAGGAAAACAATCATTTTAGCATAACAACATTTGCACGAGAATGTTTATTACAGGTCAGTTTGCAGTCATAAAGATATGGAAATGACCTCAATGCCCCTCAAATCAGGAATGGATTAACAATCTGTGATATATGTACACCATGGAGTACTATTTAACCATAAGAAAATATGGAGACTTTATATCTTTTGTGTTAACTTGGATGGAGATGAAACGTATTCTTCTTAGTCAAGTATCACAAGAATGGAAAAGCAAGTATCTGATGTACTCAATTTTATTATGAAGCTAGTAGATGATCTAACATGCTCCCACATAGGAGAAAAACGTAATTCTATTCAAGTGGAGTGGGGAAAGAGGGAGATGGGAGGGTTGGTGTGCTCTCACTTAAAAGGAACAAGGTAGGGGTATTTGGCACACCTTTTGGGTATGGAATACAAGAGAGAATCTACCTAAAAAGTTCAAAAATTGTGACCTGGTTGTTTGTACCCTCACAATAATTTAAAAAGAAAAATTTAAAAAGAAAAGAATAAATTTCACCAAGAAAGTGAAAAACCTGTATACTGAAAACTATAAAACATTAATGAAAGAATTTGAATAAGACGCAAGTTGAAAAATATGCTATGCTCATGTTTTGAAAGAATAATTGTTTTTAAATGGCCATGCTATCCAAAGTGATCTATAGATTTAATGCCATTCCTGTCAGAATTCCAAAATTATATCTCATAAAAAGAGAACAAACAATCCTAAAAGTCATATGGAACTAAAAAGAAAACCCAAATAGCCAAGGCAAGGCAATCCTGAACAAAAAAAAAAAGCTGAAGATATTACACTACCTGATTTCAAAGTATACCACAAAGCTATAGTAATTAAAACAACATGACACTAGTATAAAATTAGACACATCAACTAGTAGAATAGACTAGAGAGACCAGAAGTAAACCCATGCATGTAAGATCAATTGATTTTTGACAATGGGCTAAGAATACACAATGGGAAAAAGATAGTCTCTTCAGTAAATGGTGTTGGAACACTGGACATTCACATGCAAAAGAAAGAAATTGGACCCTTATCTCACCCCATATATAATAATCAACTCAAAATAAATTAAAAACTTAAATGTAAGACCTGAAACTGCAAAAGTCTTGGAAGAAGATACAGGAGAAAAACTACATGACATTGGTCTGTGCAATGATTTTTTTGTATTTGACCACAAAGGTACAGATAACAAAGCAAAAATAGACAAATGAGGTTACATCAAACTAAGAAGCTTCTGCAAAGTAAACAATTAACAGAATGAAGAGACAACTTAAGGACTGAGAGAAAATATTTGCAAGTCATGCATATAATAAGGGATTAATACCTAAAATATACAAGGAACTCCAACAATTCAATAGCAAGGAAAAAAAAACTGAATTTAAAAAATGAAGGACCTGAATAGATATTTCTCAAAAGAAGATACACAGATTGCTAATAAATATATGAAAAAATGCCTAATACCACTAATAACACTAATCAATATGGAAATGCAAATTAAAATTGCAGTAAGATATCACCTCACACATGACAGAATGGCTATTATAAAAAAGATAAAAGATAACAAGTGTTAGTTAGGATGTGAAAAAAAGGGACCTATTGTACATTGTTAGCGAGAATGTATATTAGCACAGCCATTATGGAAAACTGTATGGAAGTTTCTTTGAAAACTAAAAACAGAATTGCTATATGACTCAGAAATCCCACTTCTGGATATTTACCAAAAGAGTTGAAATAAGTTTATAAATGAGATATCTGTACTCCCCTATTTGTTGCATCATAATTCACAATAGCCAAGATATGGACTCACTAAATGTCAATCAACAGAAGAATGGATGAAAAAAATGTGTGTTTTACACACACACACACACACACACACACACACAATACAAGTCAGCCTTAGAAGGAAATTCTGTCCTTTGGAACAACATGAATGGAATTGGAAAATATTAAAGTGAATGAAATAAAAAGCCAGACACTGTGTCTGAAAGCACAATCTGCATATTTTCACTTATATGTGGATTCAAAACAATTGAACTTATAGAAGCAGAGAGTAGAATTATGATTCCAGAGGCTGAGGTTGAGGCCATAGAAAGATAATGGTTAAAGGATACAAAATCTCAGTGAGATATAAGGAATAAGTGCTTTTTATTTTTTTTGCAGGTTTTGGCCAGGGCTGGGTTTGAATCCACCACCTCTGACATGGGGCTGGCGACCTACTCCTTTGAGCCAGCCACTGATGCTGCCTAGGAATAAGTGTTTTATTTAAGATCTATTGCACAGCATGATAAATATAGTTAATAATATTGTATTGTACATTTTAAATTTTTTTCCCTTCTATTAAGTCATATATATATAGAATACATTTATGCCTATGTGGGATTCCATGTGTTGATTTTTTTTGTACAAATTGGAGTGGTTACATCCACCTAATTATCATAGCTTTCACCTCATTTACTTAATCACTGTGTTAAGACATTTGTGTTCTATACTTGATAGATTTGACTTGTACCCTTGCAATATGCTCTATAGATGTGGTCCCACCATTTACCCTCCCTCTATCAAACCACCTCCCTCCCCTCCCATGACCCTTCCCTTCTTTCCTTTATCCTGGGCTATAGTTGTGATTAATCTTTCACATGAAAGTGTGAGTGATTATAAATTGGTTTCATAATACTACTGAGTACACATGAAAAAATGCTCATCATCTTTAATCATTAGAGAAATGCAAACCAAAACCACTTTTTGATATCATCTAACTCCAGAAAGAGTAGCCCATATCACAAAATCCCAAAACTACAGATGTTGGCGTGGATGTGGAGAAAAGGGAAGACTTCTGCACTGCTGGTGGTAATACAAGCTAGTACGTTCCTTTTGGGAAGAAGTTTGGAGAGCACTCAAGGATCTAAAGGTAGACCTGCCATTTGACCCTGTAATTTCTCTAGTAGATATATATCCAAAAGACCAAAAATCACTCTTCAAAAAAGATATTTACAACAGATTGTTCATTGCAACTCAATTCGTAATTGCCAAGTCATGGAAAAAGCCCAAATGCCCATCGACCAATGAATGGATTAATAAATTATGGTATATGTGTACCATGGAATACTATGCAGCATTAAAAAAATGTGGAGACTTTACCTCTTTTGTGTTTACATGGATGGAACTGGAAAATATTCTTCTTAGTAATGTTTTAAACTTTCTAAGATTAAAGTTTAAATGTTCTCACCACAAAAAAAAATTTGAAGTGATGTTAATTAGCTTGATTTAACTATTCCATATTGTATTCATATATCTGAACATCACTTTGTACCACATAAATATAGGCAATTATAAACCATCAATTTACAGTAATTTTTTGAAAGATAGGAGTTAATTGCTTTGGACTAGAAATACCAGCCAAGAGTTAATGAGCTGCATCCCCTGATAGAGAGGGACTCTAGAGACCTTGAGAGCACCATCTATACAGGAAGTCTTTCTGCTTTGTTCAATAATTGGAGATATTCTGCCTCTGGCCATTTATTGGACCTGTGGCACTACCGTATGCAAGCAATAATGAGGGTGTTAGAGCGATTTACAGATGCATTTGTTCAAAGAATTTATCTCTCTTAAGCAAGCAGTTCATTTAGTGAGTTTTGGCATGGCCCTGTTGTGAAGATCCAGGGTCCCTTTAACACTTAAAGTATTTTGGAGGAAAGTTGCTATGCAAATTGAATTGATGCTATTTATGACTGCTTTGGTTTTCCTCTAAGTGTCTGGAATGTCTGCTCAGAGATTACCAGCTTGAGGGCTCAAAAGGCAAGCCAAAGAGGCTCTTCCACAAGTGGCAATTCTGTCAATATCCCGTTGTGAAAAAATAGCAGGATTCTGTGACCATTGGGAAATCTAGTGCTATTTATATCATATAAAAAATGGCCCAGGGTCATCACTCTTACACCAGCATTGGTAAATTCACTGTGACTTGTGGTTTTTCTCAGTTGATGAAACCTCTCCTTTAGTGACACACACCAGCAAAGGATAAAGTTCATACTCTTAAAGTGGTATTCAATATCCCCTGCAAACTTTTTTGTTTCTCTTCACTGGTTACCTACAAAAACTTGCT
Source organism: Arctocebus calabarensis (assembly GCA_963573935.1). Lineage (NCBI taxonomy): Eukaryota > Metazoa > Chordata > Mammalia > Primates > Lorisidae > Arctocebus > Arctocebus calabarensis. The sequence goes on from CAUYON010060914.1 coordinate 6,252, forward strand.
CGGGCTCAGTGCCTATAGCTCAGCAGCTAGGGAGACAGCCACATACACTGGAGCTAGTGGTTTGGAATCCAGCCTGGGCCTGCCAAACAACAATGACAACTACAACCAAAAAATGACCAGGCGTTGTGGTGGTCACCTGTAGTCTCAGCTACTTGGGAGACTGAGGCAAGAGAATCACTTAAGCCCAAAAGTTCAAGGTTGCAGTGAGGTGTGACACCAGGACACTCTACCCAGGGTGACAAAGGAAGACTCTGTCTCAAGAAAAAAAAAACAAAAAACTCCTTGCTCTGATTAAATAGCCCTACTCACTCTTGCCCAAACAAACTTTCCACTCTTTTTTTTTTTTCTGAGACAGAGCCTCAAGCTGTGACCCTGGATAGAGTGCTGTGGCATCACAGCTCACAACAACCTCCAATTTCTGGGCTCAAGCAAGTCTCCTGCCTCCGCCTCCCAAGTAGCTGGAACTATAGGTGCCCCCCACAACACCCAGACATTTTGTGGTTGCAGCTGTCATTGTCGTTTGGCAGGCCCCACAGGCTGGATTCGAACCCGCCAGCTCAGGTGTACGTGGCTGGTGCCTTAGCCTGTTGAGCCACAGGCGCCGAGCCCGAACTTTCCCCTCTTTCTCACCAATGTTTTTGTTCACCCCATCTAGAGTGCCTCCCCCACTTCTCTTCAATCACTCCTTCCAGGCCATGCTAAAACTCAGTAGCCTCTATGTAAATCCTACACATCCTTTAAGAGCCAATATAAATTCTGGTCCTCCATACAGCTTCAGAGAGATTGTGGATGGCTTACTGTTTATACATGTGGCTAATGTTCTCAATGTAGACTCTGTTTTTATATTTTTAAAAAATATTTTTAGATTTGAAACTCCTAAAGGGCAGGAACTGACTCTAGAACCCTGCATACAGCTAAGAGACTTGTATAATTAGATTAAAAATCTAATTTTTTTTTTTTTTTTGTAGAGACAGAGTCTCACTCATCGCCCTGGGTAGAGTGCTGTGGCGTCACACTGCTCACATCAACCTCCAGCTCTTGGGCTTAAGCGATTCTCTTGCCTCAGCCTCCCTAGTAGCTGGGACTACAGGCGCCCACCACAGTGCCTGGCTATTTTTTGTTTTGTTTTGTTTTTGCAGTTCAGCCAAGGCCGGTCTTGAACCCGCCACCTTTGGTATATGGGGCTGGCGCCCTGCTCGCTGAGCCACAGGAGCCGCCAAAAAAAATCTAATATTTTTAATAATATTAATGTGACAAAGATAAAAAGAGGTATGCAGTTAGGAGAGCACTTGATTGTTTATTCATAGAAATTTTCTACATAATTTATAAGAAAAATTTATATTGACCCAGATGTTTCAGAAGAATTTCTATGGATGTATGAACTTTATATCATTCATGTGCCTCATCAAAAATGTCTGGTATAGTAAGGAAATAAAGGTAGGTGAGGCCAACAGAATGGGATCTTCAAAATGAACTTCTATATTTCTCTCCCATGACCATAAAAAAAAGATATTCACTGAGTGAAGATTACTTTTACAAAAATGCCTAGTATTCTAGAAAGCTGAGTCAGATAGAAATACGTTTCCGTTTGTCTGCCTAGTAGTACAGTGTGCTATCTATCTCAACAACTGGGGCAACATCATGATTGCTATTATAGTACTCCCCATGATGATCCAGATTTCTTTCAGTAGGAGCAGAAGTTGCTCTCACTATCACCAAGAGTGATAAACAAGAGCAATGTATGCTCACAAATTCCCATCAGTCATGGAGTCATTGAGGATGACTTAAAAGCAGCTTAACATTCCCTTTTATTTCCTAACTTTCCCTGTAATACTCCATATGTAGTTAATCCAAAATTTTTCACTATAATGACTCAGAATTGCCCTACATACAAAAATAGTAGACTATCCATTTTTCTGAGTGCTTTTGGGTGAAATAGGCTGGCATATGTGTCTTGTCACCAGATATTGTAACTATTTATAGGAGATGCTTCTTCTGAGGCTAAAATACTTAACAGTATGTTCCTAGTGACCTATTCAGATAGCAGGGCTAGTCTTCTAATGAATGAAATATATCTAGAAGACCTGTTAAGTCAACCTAAAGCCAGGTGCCATGTGGTCCCATCATTATCAACTAATATGCTAACAGGTGAATATAATGTTTTTCCTTTTGATTATTTTTTAACTATTTTTTCTTTTCTTGTCACCTTGTGGTAATATACTACAAGGATGGTAGAAATATAGGCGACATTCAACTCTAAACCAGCACTGAAGTTTGGTATTTAGTTTTGAAAAAGGAGTGAATCCATTCTTGCTTGCCACTGCTCATGACTTTTAGCAAGCAATCACCACCAAGCTTCATGTGTTATGAAGCGTCAGGCAAGGCAGGTCATAGGAAAACCCTTGAAGAAGTTAGACTATACATAAATATTTGTTGGCCTGCTGGGGTGTTTTCCCAATTGTAAAAATGTTAGAGAAAATATGAAGAAAATGTGCACCATTTGCTTAGAGAAAGAATGCCTTATATTACATGCCAATTTCTCTTTCTTCTTTTTCTTTCTTACTTTTTTCGAGGATTGGGAATTAAAAATATTTGGTACAGCCTTAGGTAGAATATGATCCAGTGACAAAATATAATTGTGAATTTGGCTAGCTTCTGATCTAACTATTTTCTTTACCCCTGTGCACAATATGCTTCTGGGTAAAAAACTTCACTTGTTATCACCCACCTTCTTGATTAGTATTGACTAAATCATAAAACAGGTCCTCCTTGGAGATCTCCTGTTGAGTAAAGTTATTTCCTTTACTGGATCCTTGCCAGCATGGTGTCTGTAAAACATGCTGAATTTTTTGGTTGTTATCAAAACAGTCTCCTAAGCCCACGGTTTGGGTTCTGATTTGGATTAGAGAGTTGCAGTTTCATAAGGATCAAATGAATGTGCATTTCTGGAAGGAGGAAACATTCTTTGTGGTCACTGAAAATGCCACTGGACATCACCAGTGTTAGACTTAGGAGCATCTGAGAATGTGATGTTTTTCCATATTTTAGCATCTTGCTTTTTCAAAGCTGGTTCCTAGATTCAATGGAATCCTTTTATATTGGAATAATTAGTTTTTGTCTGTTTGTTTTTGCTTACTGTGATTATAGATATACTTGGTCATACTACATCTCCCAGTATTTGGGATCTCCCTTAATTAAATGTGCATAATGGATCTCACCTATGTAATGAATGAAAATAAGGAATTAAACAAGGATGTATTACAGTTTCTGCTTAAATGTGGATACTACTCAAAGTGGGGAAAAGGAGCATATGTATGTGTAAAGGGAACAAGCTTGATTCTTTTTTTTTTTCTGATTTTAGTTTATTGAACCTAAAGATTTTCCTGAAAAGGATATGAGAATTGTGGGTAAAGTAATGAATGGCTTAGTGGTGAAATAAGGAAAAAGAAATAGAAATAAGTAGGGATATAGATTAATTTGGTGATTAATCAGAAACTTTGGTAGGAGATATATATTTCTATAATATTTTTATAGAATTTTTTGAAATAATTTATGATAGAAAAATTATAACAGTACCAAGAAGTAGTATCCTTCACCCCAATTTTACAGCTTATCCCACATTTGTTAACCTTATCCCACATTTGTTCACTCTATGTCCTCCTTAAATCTTCCAGTGTTTTTTCTCAAAAACAAAAACACACTTCAACATAAATAAATGTATTCATATAATGAAATCAATAGTCATACAACAATACCAACCAATCCACAGACCCAATGGTCAGATTTTACTAACCATACCAGTTGTGTTTCATTTTGTCTTTCCATCTAGCATTCTAGGAAGATGACAAGTTATATCTAGTTGCCATGTCTCTTTAGGCTCCTCAACTGAGAACATTTCCTTAGTCATTCCCTGCTTTCGATGGTCTTGACAGTTTATGATAGTAAGGCATTTCAATTTGAAGGGTGTTCTTCAGCCTGGGTCCATCTAATGTTTCCTCGGGACTAGTTTTAGATTACGCCATGTTCTTTCCATCCATACTTACAGATGTGTACAACATCTACTCTTCCTGCTACTGGTGAGGAACCTTGATCAACTGGCAAATTAGTGCCTACTATATTTCTCCATTATAAAGTCATCACTTTTCCACCTGGTAATTGATATGTGAATACTTTGAGGAGAACTATTCCAAGATTATGTTAGTATACTTTTCTGTAGCAATATTCCATTCTATCCACCAGCCTTAGCATCCACTGAGGAATATCTTCTGAATATATCACCACTATGACTGTTGCCAAATCTAGATAAGTCAGCATTCTACAGCAAGAAAAATTTTCCCTTTATTTTAGTTTGGGTTCTCTGGAGAAACAGAACCAATGGGATTTATCTATCTATCTAGATTTAGATCTATATAGATTTACATGGCTAGATATAGACAGATATAGATAAAGATGTACATATAGATATATGAAGAGAAATTTACTATAAGGAATTGTCTCATGCAGTTATGGGGACTAAAAAGCCCCATGATATGCAATTGGAAAGCTGAAGGCTCAGGAGAAAAACATTATAGTTCTAGTGCAAGCCTGAAAGCCTGAGGCCAGGAGAATTGATGATATAGTTTCTAGTCTGAATTGAAGTCTACAGACAGAAGGTCAATGTACCAGCTCAAAGACAGTCAGGTAGGAAGAGTGAATTGTCCTTGACTCAGCTTTTTTTATTCTATTCAGGCCTCCAACAAACTGGATGAGTCCCACTTACCTTGCTGAAAATAATCTCTTAGTCATTCTACTGATTCAAATGTTAGTCTCATCCAAAAAATATTCTCATAGACACACCAAGGATAATGTTCAAACAAACATCTGAGTACCTCACGGTACAATCAAGCTGACATATAAAAGTAAGCATCACAAGTCCACCCCTTGTCAACTTGCCATCTCTATGCATCTTCATACTTTATCTTCAAATGGAGATGATAACATAGTCATAATTCCTTCTATCATTGGACAGTGGTCCTGTGTACAACTGAAAATATACTAATCACTTAACAATAATTAAAAACTAGCATATAAAGTAAATACATTCTATGTTGCATGATAATAAGGGAGGAAATAAATAGACAATTGCAACATACTCATAATAAAATAAGGAGGAAATACTCATGAAAATTACAGTTCTGATTCCATATTTTGTCATGTAGTACTAGATGGAATTTATAACTATTTTCTTCCACTACCCATTCTGTATTGCCTTCAACAAGATCTCAGCTCGTCATGGTTCTGTACCTGGTGGAGTGGCCCAAACTTTTATTTTTAAAAGAATCTAGTGGCTTGGTGCCTTTGGCTCAACAGGCTAAGGCGCCAGCCACGTACACCTGAGCTGACAAGTTCGAATCCAGCCCGGGCCCGCCAACAACAATGACGGCTGCAACCAAACAAACAAAAAAAAATTGGCCGGGCATTGTGGCGGGTGCTAGTGGTCCCAGCTGCTTGGGAGGCGGAGGCAGGAGACTTGCTTGAACCCAGGAATTGGAGGTTGCTGTGAGCTGTGATGCTACAGCACTCTATCCAGGGTGACAGCTTGAGATTCTGTCCCAAAAAAAAAAAGAATCTGGGCTATTAAAAATCCTACTTGGATTAGTTTGTTGTACTTTTATATTGACTTTAATCACAGAGCATGGTAATACTAAAAGATGCCCTAAGGAATCTTCTGTATTTCAGAAACACTCTCCCTTATTTCTTTCGTGGAATCAGTCCAATTTTTCTTTTCTTGGTGTTCAGGATCAATCATTGCAGTAAGCACGGTAATTCCCTTTTTTTCCTGTGATTTAAAGGCATGAGGAGTCCAAAGTGGCCAGTGGCTATCTTAATTTCTAGTCCAATGAAATCATTGTAGTGTCCCTAGTGGAAACATTCTTCTCTTTGGAACTAAGACGTCTAAGCCAGCAGAGAATAAGGTCATGGAAACAGAAAGAAAAATCTTTCTATTGGCTTCACAGAGGTAATAGTGAGTGGTGCCATTCCCATTTCCATTCCTTGGTATCTGATCCACAAATCCTCGCTGTGGGAGAAACAGCATTATATACTGGACATTGAAACACTTTTAGAGAAATTTGCCCCAGCCATGCAATGTACTGGCACCTAGTCACTGCTATAATTGATACTTCAAAAGGAAATTTCACAATTCTATCAAACTAGCTTCTTCAGTATGATGGGAAACATGATAAGACCAGTGAATTCCATAATCATGAGCCCTCTGCCACACTTGTTTCACTGTAAAGCAAGTTCTTTCATAAGCATTAATGCCATGTGGAATAACATAATAATGGATAAGACATCCTGTGAGTCCACAGATGGGACTTTTGATAGAAGTATCATTCACATTTGAAGCAAATATTGAAAGTGTCTCTTCAAATAAGAACAAAACACTGACTCTTCTAGTATGTGATGGAAGCCATCAAATATAAGCAGCTGTTACCAAGTAACTGGTTGATTATCTAGGGGCACAGTGTCGTATCATGGACACAGGGTCTTTCCACACATCTCCATTCCAATTTTTAGGATCCTCACTTCTTTCCAACCAATAGTATAACTTTAACAATAGACAAAATGAATGTCTTGAAGTTCAGCTTGCTTTGCAATTCATCCAATTGCAGAATGAGATTCTACATTTGATCTGCAGTGATCTCAGAGCTGTGGCTACAGAAGCGAGGAGCACAAATAGAAGTTTTCAAGTCATTCATGTGGCACTTGAGCTGGGATTCTGAATCCCTGAGATCATCCTTTTTTAAAACCACTTTGTCCAACAGCATTAGGTGCAACCAGCCAATCTAATTATATTTTGTTATGTTAACAAAAATGGTCAAAATATACATAATCACCTAGCTTTCTGTGTTTAAGTGAGCTATGGAGACTATCTAGTGGGCATATTTTCATGTATTTATTGCCAGATCATGCCATGGATTATCAATACTGTCTATACTACTGAAAATGAAGTCATTGCTATTTTCAAATCTAATAAAATTAGAAAGTCAATTGCAGGAACCCAAGGAATAATTTTTAAAACTCTGCAAGCTAGAGACCCAGTTGCTGATATAAGTTTCAGTCTGAATCCATGTCTAAAGACAGGAGAAAACCAATATTCCAGCTCAAAAAGAGTTAGGTAGAGAAAGTAGGTTCTCCCTTAATCTGCCTTTTTTATTCTTTTTAGGCCTCCAAGAAATTGGATGAGACCCAGCCACAACAGGAAGGGCAATATTCTTTATTGGTCCATTGATTCAAGCCTTAGCCTCATCCAGAAACACTCACAGACACACCTAAATAATGGTTCAAATATCTGGATACCTTATAAGTCAAGATGACATGAATAGGGAACTATCAAACCTCTTCTTTTTCATGAAGTAAATGATTTATATCACTATGAACTCAAGGGTGCTTATTTTAATCCATTAAGTAATATATTTAATCCACTATATCATTATTGTGATTCTCAAAGTGTTCTAATTTTAGTTGGTGACTGCCACTTTAAACTGATTTCTGTGTCATTTTGCTTTGCCTGTGTTTTTCTTTAAGGACTTTCTTACTTTCTGGCACAAAATATTCCAGGTCACTTTATACTTTCCCTACATCAGTCCTGGAGTTCAGCTGTTTCTCCACGAATTCCTGGTTTCTTTCATTGAATGATGAAGTTTAGAAATGAAGAGCCTGTTGTTTAATGCGCTTATTGCTGCTGAACTATTGTTTTTTCTAGACCCACTCTTCAGAAAGAGCTAGTAAAAGTCTCTGTATATACATACACACATACTTCTTTTCAAACTATTTATTTGGTATGAATATCCAAAATATACAAGGAATTCAAACAACTCAACAACAATTTAAAAATCCCGCTAAAAAGTAGGCAAAGGACATGAATAGACATTTCTCAAAAGAAAACATACAAATGGCCAACAGGTAGGTGAAAAAATTCTCAACAGCACTAATCATGTGTAAATCATAACTACAATGAGATATTATTTTACCCCAGTCAGAATAGTTATTACTAAAAAGACAAAAAAAAAAAATGTTGGCAAGGATGCAGAGAAAAGGGAACACTTATATGTGGGTAGAACGATGATATGTGGATAGAACTATGATGCAGGTGAACATTCAGAGAACTCACAGAAATGGCCCCAGGCCTCAGCCCCCTGCACTGCTCAGCAAGCCTATTGTGGCAGGGAAGTTGGAATGTTTGCCTGCATATATAGAAAACTAGTTTGGGGACATCTGAATAAAATTCAGTAGGTTAGTGGAGCCAGGATATCAGCAGAGTCAGAAGATGATTAAAAATTACCCTTAAGCCTAGACAATTTAGCCTGAAGGCTGAAACCATAATCCTTCTTCTCCCATCCCCTAAAGCAGCTTTGTTTGTTACCTACTTAGTTCCACCGTTTAGAATTGTTTTATGATTTAGATGACTGCTCTGATGACCTTTTTCACAATCAAAAGACCACCCACATTATTGGGTCATGAGACTATTAACTCTTCACTTCTTCATTCTGGAAACACATACCCTAAAATCTTAATAAAACCACTTCAGAATTCAATTCAGGGCAGCAGCTACCTGCCTTGCTACAGGGTGAATCTCTTCAGGTCTCGTCAGACTTTTTCACAGATACTTTAAGGGTTAATTTCTTAGCACCTTTCTCCCTCCAACTCCAGACCCCAGGGTGATCAGGAAAGCCCCCTCTTTCTGTACTACAACACATATACAGTGTTGGTAGGAACATAAATTAATACAACCTCTATGGAAAACAATATGGAGATTCTCAAAGAACTAAAAATAGAACTACCATTTGATCTGGCAATATTCACTACTTAGTGTCTACCCAAAGATCAATAAATCAAGATGTCAAAAAGTTACCTGCATGTACATTTTTATCAGAGCACTGTTCACAATAGCAATGATATTGAATCAATCTAGCATCCTTCAATAGATAAATTAATAAAGAAAATATGCTTTGAAGTATACAATAAAATGCTACCCAGTCATAAAAAAGAATAAAATCATATCTTCTGCAGCAACACATGTAGAGCTGAAGGTCATTATCTTAAGTATCTAATGTTCTTATTCAGAAGTGTATGCTAAAAAATGTGCACACATGGACATAGAAGAGTAGAATGATAGAAAGTGAAGACTCAGAAAGGTGAGGTGTGGGAGGGGTGGATGATGAGAAATTACTTAACAGGTACACTGTCCATCATGCAATTGATAAATACCCTATTTATATAATGGGATAAATACCCCATTATATAATGTATGCATGTAACAAAATTGTACTTGTATCCCACAAATTTATATAAATAAAATTTTAAAAGAGAAAGAAGTCAATTTATCTATGTATCTCTATTTTAAAAGAACTATGAGTTTCCAACAACACACTAATACTGTCAATTATAATCTAGCACTTAATATCAACATTCATCTAAGAAAAATTAAAATATTCAATATTTATATATCCCATCTCTAATAGTAAAAATTTTGCTTGAATTAGCCTCAAAACATTGTATAACATGCTTAATTCTCACCGCATTTAACTAATCTATTAACCATGACCACCTTATTAGCCCCCACTCCACTGATGCTTTTTCCAGCCTCACTGCCACCTTATCAGGCGTTGGGAATGCTTCCATATCTCATAGCATCACTGCCACCTCCAAGGAGAAAGAGGGAGTTTGAATGATTTCTTGGCATTGTATTTTAAAAGCATAGTACACATGGAATATAATACTCGCAGACTCAGACATTCACAAGAATTTCCCAAGGTCTACGTAGATTAAGATAATTTTTCTGAGGCATGAGTTCACATTAAACATGTAGGGATGTGTTTAAGAAAAATTCACTTACTATGGTGGTTTTAAACATGCTCACAAATTATTTGTCACTTTTCTCAAGAGAACAGAAGTCTAATTCCTTTCCCTTTGAATAAGGGCTAGCTTTAATGACTTACTTATAACAAATAGAATAGACTATAGTAGAAATGACACTATACACTATCTTAGGACAGGTCATATAAGATGACATGGCCTTTGCTTGACTTTTTTCTTAGTATGCTTTCTCTTATAATCCAGAAACTATACTGAGGAATCCCAGGTCACATGGAGAGGCCATATGTAGGCATTCTGGCAAACATCCTAGCTGAGGTCTCATTCAAAAGCCATCACTAACTGCCAAACATGTGATATGACTGAAGCCCCTACTACTGTCTGACAGAAACCACATAGGAGACACTGAGAAAAAGCTTAGCTGAGCCCAATCAGTCCTTACACCTATGAGAAATAATAATAATTTACACAACTCCAGTTGTTTAGGTCACTGAGTTTTGATTCATTATACAGCAATAGATATCAATTATTTAGTGAATGTGTCTGATCACTTGTCCAGAATCTAGCAAGTAAGCTCTAATGTGTTAGTACATTGAATGGTAAATTTCAACACAGAATTTTCATTTAACATAGTGACTTATTTAATTTGTGTAGCAACAAGATCAGGTAGATACTAAAATTGCCTATTTATAGAGTCAAAGAATATGTTAATTATGGAAACTTCAGAATTTAAGAAAGGATTAGACTATATTAACGGCCTATTTCATTTCAGTATGTATTTTTTAAAATTTCAATTCCCTTCAAGACTTTTTAATCCTTTTTTTTTTTTACTTAAATGCAGCATTTGAAACCATATAGCATCACTTTCTTTAAGCAATGCTTCTTTTTCCTGCTTCAATCACATGACCTATTTCTCCATTCACTTCAAAAATTTCTTCTCTGCCTTCTTGACTTCTTCCTCCAAACTTCTAAAAGTAAACACTTCTCAAGAAGCAACCTGAAATATTTTACTTTCTTCACAGTATCTGTCAGAAGTCTTCGTTTCTCATTATAAGCATGATTTCTAAACAGATTAATTTCTCATATCTGTATTTATAGTCCTGATTTTCTTCTGCATTTGTATTTTCCAGATAAACATTTACTCCTAAAAGCCATAATTCATTACAAAATATAGTTAGCACCAGTTTTTAAATCAACTTCCTCATTCAAAAAAGATTCTGACAAGTTTCCAGTTCCACAGGTGAGGAACTTGGAAATCGCTATTCCATCCTAACAATAAGTGAAAAACCGAAAACACTGAAATAGCAACAACTCTTTTTAGATTTTTAAGAGACGTCAGGTCACCTCAAACTACTGCCTCCAAACTGAAGAAACAGACAAGTGGACACAGAGGGTCACAACATACTAGAATAGAAACCTTCCAGGAACCACTGCCAGGGTGGGAAATCCCTAACTGATGAGTTCCTTGAGGCGAGTGGTGGACAAAAATGAGAGTTAAAAACTCCAGATGGCTCTTTAACATTATAATGGAAGTTTTAGCCATCACAATTAGGGAAGAAAAGGCAATCAAGGATATCCTATCCATATAGGGTCAGAAGAGATCAAACTTTCGCTCTTCAAAGATGATATGATTGTATACCTGGAAAATACAAGGGATTCTACTACAAAACTCTTAGACGATATCAGGGAATACAGCAATGTCTCAGCATACAAAATCAACACCCATAAATCTGTAGCCTTTATATATACCAACAATGGCCAAGCTGAAAAAACAATCAAGGACTCTATGCCATTTACACAGTAGCACCAAAGAAGATGAAATAGTTGGGAGTTTATCTGACAAAGAACATGAAAGATCTCTATAAAGAGAACTACGAAACTCTAAGAAAAGAAATAGCTGAAGATGTTAATAAATGGAAAAACACACCATGCTCATGACTGGGAAAAATCAACATTGTCAAAATGTCTATACTACCCAAAGCAATATACAATTTTAATGCAATCCCTATTAAAGCTCCATTGTCATACTTTAAAGATCTTGAAAAAATAATACATCATTTTATATGAAGTCATTAAAAAACCTCGAATAGGCAAGACATTACTCAGAAATAAAAACAAGGCAGGAGGAACTACGTCACCAGACCTCAGACTATACTACAAATCAATAGTGATCAAAACAGCATGGCACTGGCACAAAAACAGAGAGGTAGATGTTTGGAACAGAATAGAGAAACAAGAAATGAACCCAGCTACTTACCGTCACTTGATATTTGACAAGCCAATTAAAAACATTCAATGGGGAAAAGATTCCCTATTTAACAAGTGGTGCTGGGTGAACTGGCTGGCGACCTGCAGAAGATTGACACTAGACCAACATCTTTCACCCTTAACTAAGATAGACTCTCACTGGATTAAATATCTAAACTTAAGACATGAAACTATCAAAATTCTAGAAGAAAGCACAGGGAAAACTCTTGAAGGAATCAGCCTGGGCGAATATTTTATGAGGAGGACCCCCCAGGCAATTGAAGCAGCATCAAAAATACACTACTGGGACCTGATCAAACTAAAAACCTTCTGCACAGCCAAGAACACAGTAAGTAAAGCAAGCAGACAGCCCTCAGAATGGGAGAAGATATTTGCAGGATATATCTCCAACAAAGGTTTAATAACCAGAATCCATGGTGAACTCAAATGTATTAGCAAGAAAAGAACAAGTGATCCCATCTCAGGCTGGGCAAGGGACTTGAAGAGAAAATTCTCTGAAGAAGACAGGTGCATGGCCTACACACACATGAAAAAATGCTCATCATCCTTAACCATCAGAGAAAAGCAAATCAAAACTACTTTGAGATATCATCTAACTCCAGTAAGACTAGCCCACATCACAAAATCCCAAAACCAGAGATGTTGCTGCAGGTGTGGAGAAAAGGGAACACTTCTACACTGCTGGTGGGAATGCAAACTAATACGGTCCTTTTGGAAAGATGTTTGGAGAATACTTAGAGATCTAAAAATAGACCTGCCATTCAATCCTATAATTCCTCTACTAGGTATATATCCTGAAGACCAAACATCATGTTATAACAAAGATATTTGTACAGAGTGTTTATTGCAGCCCAATTCGCAATTGCTAAGTCATAGAAAAAACCCTAGTGCCCTTGACTTGAATGGATTAATAAATTGTGGTATTTGTACACCATGGAATATTATGCAACCATAAAAAAAGAGGGAGACTATACCTCTTTCATGTTACATGGATAGAGCTGGAAAATATTCTTCTTAGCAAGGTATCCCAAGAATGGAAGAAAAAGTACCCAATGTACTCAGCCCTAATATGAAACTAAGTTATAGCTTTCATACAAAGGCTATAACCCAATCTCAGTACAAGAATATGGGGAAGG
>CAUYON010060915.1:0-68394 GCA_963573935.1 Arctocebus calabarensis
GTAAACGAGAAAATATCATGAATGGTATGTCAATCAGGTTGATAAAATATCTCAGATTGCATGTGAAGCCCCCACACTGTACCCCATGGTTGAACTAATGTACACAACTATGATTCAATAAAAAAAAATAAATAAAAAAAACCAAAATCATCTAATGCAATAAAAAAAAAAAAGAAGTATGTATGTGTGTGTGTGTGTGTGTGAGAGAGAGAGAGACTTTTGATAAAGAATTAGCTCGTGTGATTATGGATGCAAATAAGTCCCCAAATCTTCAGGATGAGCAGGCAAGTTGGGGATCCAGGAAGAGCCAATGTTTGAGTTTGAATCAAAGGCAGCAAACCCCCCACAGTTTCCGTCTGAAGGCTACCAGGCAGGGGGAATTCTCTCTCCCTGGAGGGAGGGTCTGTTTATTGTTCCATTCGGGCTTTCTGCCGATTAGATGTGGCCCACCACACAAAGGAGAGCCATCTGCCTTGCTCAGTCTGCTGACTAAAGTATTGATCTCGTGCAGAAACACCTAGAAGAAGGACCGTCACAAGGGTCTGAGCACCCTGTGACTCAGTCAGGCTGACACATAACCTCACCCTTCCTGCCCTCCCAGCCCCCTTTCTGTCCCCACGGTCCCTGCTGAGCTGCAGCAGTTCGGCCAAGCATCCGGTAGCCAAGCACATTCCAACTGCCCCCAAGGAGGGGTTCCTGCCCCCATCCTTAATATCCCACCTTTCCACTGCCCAGTGTGAGACCCAGGGCATGCCTCTCCCTTTCACACTCAGCAGCTCTCTCTGTCCCTGCGTTTCCCACAGAGTGACATCCAAGATCTTTGTGTTATACTCAGAGATCTTTATATTCTAGGTCCAACTTACTCGCAGCTCAACTCCCCACATTATCACTACAGATGCTCCACAATACAGGCTCCTTTTCACTCTCCAAACACTACTAATCTCATGCTAGGGTTTCAGTCTCCTTGAGAATTCTTGTGGCTTGTTTTGGACCCTTAAGAGCTGATATGCAGCAGGCTGGACTTTGCTCCCAGAATCCAGTGGGTCACTCACCAATCTTTGCATTTTTGACCTACTGGCCTCTTTGTCCTGACCTTGGCACGTTTCAGTCTCTTTCAAGCGTATGCATGTGGCCTTATTCTACAAGATATGATTATATATGAGCCCTGTGTCTCTCTGCTGTTTAATGCAAATGTGCCCAGTGGAGAATGATAGTAGATTCAGAAAACCTGAGTTTGAATTTTTTTTTTCTTTCTTTCTCTCTCTCTTTCTTTCTTTCCTTCCTTCCTTCTTTCCTTCCTTCCTTCCTTCCTTCCTTCCTTCCTTCCTTCCTTCCTTCCTTCCTTCCTTCCTTCCTTCCTTCCTTCCTTCCTTCCTTCCATCTTTCTTTCTTTTTTTTTTTTTTCTTTTTTGAGACAGAGCTTTACCCTGTCACCCTGGATAGAGTGCCCTGGCATCTTCAAAGCTCACAGTAACCTTTAACTCTCAGGGTCAAATGATCCTCCTGCCTAAGTAGCTGCCCACCACAATACCCAGCTAGTTTTTCTAGTTTTAGTGGAGACGGGGGTCTCACTCTTGCTTAGGCTGGACCTGAACTCCTGAGCTCAGGTGATCCACCTGCTTAAGCCTTCTTAAATGCGAGGATTACAGGCCTGAGCCACTGTGCCCGGCCCTTGACCATGTATATTTTTTTCTAGCTGTGCGGTATGGAGGCGGGCACTTTGTCTCTCTGAACAATAGTTCTTTTATCTGTACAATGACACTAAAAATTTTCCTTCTAGTATTATAAATCTTAAAGAAAACAGTGTATGTGAAAAATGCCTCCATAGCATCTGGGTCCTAGTACCGCCTCAAAAGCTCTTGTTTGATTAAAGGAAAAGTGATAAATTCTCTTTGAAGATTTCATTTAGCATCACATATTGGATGTTAATTTTTCATGTATGATTTCTACCCATTTTAGTTTGGTTCTTCTCATGAATCCTCTATCTTCAATATAACTTTTAGGATGATTCAAATTCATGTTAAATGTTAGCAATCCTCTCTCTTTTTAATAGGTTATCTGGCCTGAATTTTCCTTGAGAATGAGTTGAAGCTTTTAAGATATGAAGCAGGCATAGCCAACCACCGTCACACACGGCTCTAGGTGGGGTGTCCTTCCATGAGATGAGAGGGGTGCTGCCTTCAGGCTTTGAGGGAACGGTGTGAACCCCCACCCTGATTCTCCTCGGGAGAAATGAAGTGTTGAAAATTAGATTCAGCTGCAGGTTTTTGCAGCATCACATTCAGAAAGACAGATCAGAAGCTGCCAGAGGCTATTTTCAGAGAACTCCTAATAGGTACAGAACCAAAATACAGACATGGTTGTTAACACCCTGGGAAATGCCAAATTCAAGTTGGAGCTCAGCCAGCAGAGAAATTGAAAGTCCCAGATAGCTTATCTCAGAGCAAATCTGTATTATGCAGAAGGCGTGAGCTGCAAATACACGGAGGGATTACACGGAAGAGCCGTCCTCTGCTGTGAGTCGCCAGGGTGCCTTGGAACCAAACATTTCAAGGTGCAGTTGACATTTTCTAACTCTGTATTTTCCTCCAGCAGGTCAGTGCTCTTCCCTGTGTTCCATCCCAGGCCTTCTGCTCTCCTCTCTTTAAACGTTAGGCACTTTTTCTGGGCCCATCTCACGCATTCCCGGGGCTTCACTAACCACATACCCCTCAGTGAGTAAGTCCTCATTAGATATTTCCAGCCTCCAATTTTCTTCTGAACTTCAGACTTCCCTTTGAAGTCCCCCACATGTGCCTAAACTCAGCACTTCTTTCTCCACCTGTTACCCCACATTTGAGCACAAGTTCTTTGACTTCAGGCTGGGATCTTTTTCCTTTTAAAACAATGCCTTTCTTTTTATGGTGTCGTTGCTCACTGAAATTAAAGTACCCATTTAGAATATTTTCTTTTTGGAAAGATAACAGAAAGTATGCCTGTGACATTGATTACAACTTGGGTTCAGAGCGTCAGTCTCAGTTCTGTGGCTGTGTGTGAACACAGCTGTCATCCTTTTCATCTGTAACAGGTGGAGAAAGATAGTCTCTGGCCATTGGTCATTTGGTTGTGACTGCCAGCCTCCATTCTAAGCATGTTATTAGATTTGAACTCATTTTGTTCCTACAACTTTATGAAGATTGTGCTATTTTTCAAGTTTTTTGGAACAAAATCGCGGGGTTATGTAGCCACCTCCCTCACGTGTTTGTCTTGGGGTTACCTGGCATACCACGCAGGATGTGGCCTCTGCACAGTGCCTGGCATTGGCACTGTCCCTTGCCCCTTCCCTTGCCCAACAAGATTTTATGAAGCTTTACTTGGTGTCTTTTGTAGCTTTGATACATGCATTTTTAGTTTTACAACAAAAGCATTTATATTAAGTGTGAAACCCAGGTTTCCCCCCAGATATCAGGGAAGGTCAGCGTGAACTTGAGCAGGTGTCTAACCTTTCTGTGCCTCAGTGTCCTCATGCGTGTAATAGGGGGAAGTCACCACCTTCCTCCACAGGATTGAGTGTGGTACAGGAGTTCACACGTCACATGTGGTGTGTGCAGGACGGTGCCTGTGCTGGGGGCGGGTACCATTGAAGAGTGGGCTGATGAACAGTGATGGGACCCCCTTATTGGCAGGACCTACAAAGAATTTCAGCTCTGTGTGAGGAGCAGTTATTTAAGAATTTTCACTCATGTCACGTGGACTGCTTCTTAAATCACTGCCATGGAACTTAGTCCAGAATGCACCGTCAACATTTCCATTGGTGCTGGGGTGCCAGGTGGTATGGACTGACCCCATGGCGACCTTTGAAGCTCAACTCAGAGACCAAGGGAGGCTGGGCAGAGAGCCAACCTGGGAAGCAAGATTTTTTTTTTTTTTTAAATGAGGGTAATCATGATGACTAGATCATTCTCTTTAGGACTAGATGTTTCAGATGGGGAGCATGTTTGTACGACATTATCATTCACTAAATGAGAACTTCTATTCCACTGGATGAATTTACCACAGTTTAAGTACCATCAATCAGTGGACATTTCTTTTTCTGTCATTATGAATAACATTGCTATGGACATTCATGTGCAAATTTTTGTGTGGACGCCTATTTTCATTGTCATGGGTTTATACCTAGGAGTGAAATTACTGATTCATATGGTAACTCTATGTCTAATATTTTGAAGAACTGCCAGACTGTGTTGCCATGACTCTACCATACAGGATCCCACAGGCCATGAATGAGGGTTCTAATATCTCTACATCCTTCTCAAAACTTGGTATTTTTCATTTTGCTTTTCATGCTTGTGCGGACTGGTATTTGGTCTGTCTTCTTTATTTTTGGCATTTTAGCAGGTGTGAAGTGGTGTCTCATTGATTTTTGATTTCCCTTTACCTATTGACAATGGTGATAAGCATCTTTTCATGTGCTTACTGGCCATTTGCATATCTTCTTTGGAGAGACATCCATTTAAATCCTTTGACCTACTTTGCAGTCCTACCAACACAGTGTATAAGCATTCCTTTTTCTCTGCATCCATGCCAGCATCTATTTTTTTTTTTTTGGACTTTTTAATAATTGCCATTCTGATTAGGGTAAGGTGATATCTCACTCAGTTTTAATTTGCATTTCCCTGATGATTAGTGATGTTGAGCATTTTTTCATATGTTTATTGGCCATTTCTCTTTCTTTTCTTGAGAGGCTTCCATTCATGTCTTTCGTCCCCTTTTTATTAGGGTTGTTTGTATTTTTCTTGCTGAGTTGCTTAAATGCTTTGTGAATTTGGTTATTAGCGCTTTATCAGATGTATAGTTTGTGAATATTTTATCCTATTTGGTAAGTTGTCTATTTGCTATGGAAAAAAGTATAGAGATTCCTCAAAGAACTAAAAGTAGACCCAGCCCAACAATCTCACTATTGGGTATTTACCCAAAGAAAAACAAATCATTTTATCAAAAACACACCTGCACAGAAATGTTTACTGCAGCATAATTTGCAATTGCAAAGTTGATATGGAATCAACCCATGAATGAATTAATAAATATGCTGTATGTGGAGGGCTGCTCAGCCATAAGAAGATGAATTAATGCCGTTTGCAACAATCTGGATGAAACTGGAGACTGTTCTCCTAAGTGAATTATCTTAAGAATGGAAAAGCAAACACTGCATATACTCACTGTTAAATTAGAACTAACCAATAAGCACACATGTGCAAAGAGGAAAGTGAAAGTCAATGGAAAGCAACTAGTGGGGAGAGGGTAGGTAGGCAAGGGAATAAATCAATCTAATGGGTATGAAGAACACTATTTGAGTGATAGGCACACCTAGAGCCAGGACTCAAGTGTCACAAAAGTGATCCATCTACTCTAAAACATTTGTACTCCCTTAATACAGTATGGTACCTCCATCGTCGACCACCTCCCTACATTGACCACTTCATTAAGTGGACCTAATTTTCATAGCTCAGACATGCACCACATGTACATATCAGTATAGTAAGCCTAGTTCCTTATGTTGCTCACCTTTACATGTTGACTACTTTGTTATAGTCCCTAGGGTGGCAACTGACAGAGCTTCTACTAAATTTTGAAATAAATCCTTTGACCTTTTAAAAACTGGGTTATTTGTTGTTGCATTCTATGAAGGTTTGTCCTGTGGATCGTATATTCACCTTTATGACGAGATTCTTTGAAGCACAAATGGTTTTAATTTTTATTAACTCCAACTTATCTATTTGTTTTGTTTTATCACTTGGGTTGTTAGTGTCATATATATAGAGAACCATTGCCTAATCCGAGGACACAAAGCTTTTCTCTTAAGTCTTCTTCTAGAAGTTTTATAATCTTAGCTTTTATGTGTAGGTCTATGATACATTTTGCATTGATTTTTTTTTAACAAGTGAAGGATGTCATTTTATATTTATTTATTTATTTATTTATTTTTTGCAGTTTTGGCCAGGACCAGACTTGAACCTGCCACCCCCAGTATATGAGACCGGCACCCTACTCCTTGAGCCACAGGCGCCACACTTTTGCATTGATTTTTTACATCGTATGAAGTAGGAGTCCAGTTTCATTTTTTACATGTTGTTTTAAAACGACAATCTTATAAAACATCCAGTTGTCCCAATGTCATTTGTTGTAAATACTACTTTTCCTCCATTGAACTGACATAATATCATTCTCTTCCATTTTAATAACTGGTCTTCACATTCCTATTCACTATCTTATATTTTATATCATTCAAGGCAATACCACTGGCATACTCTTGCATAAACAGAGCAAAGATAGTCTGCCTAAAAGTTTGGAGGCATTTATTTTTAAACTTAGAGTAGGGAAAAGCTTTCTAAGCAGGATAGAAAACCCAGAAGCTGTAAAAGAAAAGCCATATACATATGACTATATAAAAACTTTGCATTTCTCTTTGGCACAGAGAGCCAAAACAAAGGAAACTAAACAAATCTGGGGAACATATCTCCAACCAATATGACAAATGAAAGTCTAATTTTCTTAATCTTTAAAGAGCTCATCAATAAGACAGACATAAAGTATTAGAAAAGTCAATAAGGAATATGAGCAAGTGATTTAAAGGAAAAGAAGAATGAGCATGAGCCACGTTAAGAGACATTTAATATATCTCTTAGTTAAAGAGATTCGAATAAAAGTTATGAGATACTGTAGTTCTTTCTTGGGAAGGCAAACATTGAAACCCTGGCTCATGAACAGAAAGTGTTGCTGGTGACTGGTTATGGGTGGAGAACAGGCATTCCCCTCCAGTGGTTCTACCATGACAAAGTATAATTTGCTAATGACCATTACAATGCAAATTGCTTATATTTTGATCTATGTTGCTATGAATACCCACTAAAGTTAAAAAAAGAAAAACAACAGGCACGTTGACTGGAGCACAGTGGTTATGGTGCTGGCCACATACACTGAGGCTGACAGGTTTAGTTGGCCCCAGCCTGGGCCAACTAAAACAACGACAACTGCAACAACAACAACAACAACAACAACAAAAATAGCCAGGCATTGTGATACACGCCTGTAGTCCCAGCTACTTGGGAGGCTGAGGCAAGAGAATCTCTTAAGCCCAAGAGTTAGAGGTTGCTGTGAGCTGTGATGCCGCAGCACTCTACCGAGGGTGACATAGTGAGACTGTCTCAAAAAAGAAAAAAACAAACAAAAAAACAAAAATAAGCTTGGAAAGGGCCTAAATGTTTAAACAGGAAACAGTTGTCAAGTAGTTTTGTGTAACCTAATAATGGAAAAGTCCCAAAGAATATTTTTAAAGGAAAAAAGTTAAATACTGAAAAATGCAGTATGTCAACTAAATCATATACATTCTTAAAATGTAAATATAAACGTAAAGGGAAACATACTAAATGACAATGAAAAGTTGTGTGTATACGTATGTCTCAGCATAATGTTAGTCTAAGCCTATGCATAACATGTGTTGCTGTTTTGTAAAGGGTATTTTAAGTGACTATTAATAGTGATTACCTTTTAGGAGCAGGACTGGGAAAGGAAAGAGGCTTTTGATTTTTATTTTATAACATTGCACACTGCTGAATAAATTAAGTGCATGGAATTATTTTTAATTTTAAAAAATATGGTTGGGATTATCTTGATTATCTGAGTGATGGGATTATGTACCAATATTTTACATCTCTATATATCTCTATATGAAAAAACATGTTATAGGGTTTTTGTTTTTTGAGACAGAGTCTTACTTTGTCACCCTAGGTATGGTGCCATGGCGTCATAGTGCACAGCAACCTCAAACTCTTGGCCTCAACTGATTGTCTTGCCTCAGCCTCCCGAGTAGCTGGGACTACAGGTGCCCGACACAGTGCCCGGCTATTTTTAGAGATGGGGGTCTCGCACTTGCTCAGGCTGATCTTGAACCAATGAGCTCAGGCAATTCACCCACCTTGGTATTCTTAAAACACACACCAGTTGTAACCTTGCAACTTTGCTGTCAAGTTCTAATGCTTGTCAGGTGATGGAATTTCTTGGAGCTATGTGCTTATGAGAGAATGCTATGAAATGTTGATATTTGTCTGCTTCTTCTTTTTTTTTTTTGCAGTTTTTTGCCAGGGCTGGGTTTGAACCGGCCACCTCCGGTATATGGGGGTTATATATACCCTCCTTTGAGCCACAAGCGCCACCCTTGTCTGCTTCTTTTTTGAAAAACTTGTTAAATTATCCATGTTAATGTGAAGGTACAAACAAGCATGTCACAATATTTGAGTTTGTTAGGTAAAATCCCTGTTGTGTCCCGCACCTAAAAGGTGTGCCATACACACCTACATTGTGCCCATTCAGTGGGAGTACCCCAAATCTCACTCCCTTATCGCCCCTCTCCCCAACTTGAATCGAAATGAGTTTATTACCTCAGTGAATGTGAATTAGATTGTCTATTGCTTCATATTAGTATTGAACGTATCAGATATTTGCTTTTCCACTCTTGTGATACTTCACTAAGAAGAATGTGTTTTAACTCCATCCACGTTAATACAAAAGATGTAAAGTCACCATCTTTTTATGGCAGAATAGTATTCCGTGGTAGACATATACCACAGTTTGTTAATCCATTCCTGAGTTGATGGGCATTTAAGTTGTATTTACATCTTGGTGATTATAAATTGAGCTTTGATAAACAATCTAGTGCAAACGACTTTATGATAAAATAATTGCCTGCCATGATGCCCTCTGGGTAGATGACTAGTAGTGGGACTGCAGGGTCAAATGGGAGGTCTGATTTGAGTTCTTTGAGGATCTTCCATACGTCTTTCCAAAGAGGCTTTATTGGAGTGCAGTCCCACCAATAGTGTCAAAGTGTTCCTTTCTCTCTACATTCACTCCAACATCTATAACTTTGGGACTTTGTGGTGTGTGCTAGTCTTATGGACTTAGGTGATATCTCAGAGTGGTCTTGATTTGCATTTCTCTGATGATTAGGGGTGAAGAATATTTTTTCATGAGTTATCCATTTGTCTATCTTCTTTAGAGAAGGTTCTATTCATGTCTCTTGCCCAGTGACATATAGATTGTTAGCTCTTTTTTGGTTGATTAATTTGATTTCTCTAGAGACCCTAGTTATCAAGCCTTTGTCAGATTCATAACACACACAAATATCTTTTCCTGTTCTGAAGGTTGTTTATTTGCTTTGATTGTTGAGTCCTTAGCTGTGCAGAAGCTTTTAAGTTTAATTAAGTCCCATTTGTTTATTTTAGTTGTTGTTGCAATTGCCAGGGAAGTCTTCTTCATAAAATCTTTTCCCAGGCTGACATCCTCAAGAGTTTTTCCCACATTTTCTTTTAGCACTTTTTTTTTTTTTTTTTGAGACAGAGTCTCACTATGTCGCCCTTGGGAGAGTGCTGTGGCGTGACAGCTCATAGCAACCTCAAACTCTTGGGCTTAACGGATTCTCTTGCCTCACCCTCCCAAATAGCTGGGACTAGAGGTGCCCGCCACAATGCCTGGCTACATTTTTTGTTGTTGTTGCTATTGTTGTCATTGTTGTTTATCAGGCCCAGGCAGGGTTCGAACCTACTAGCCCTGGTGTATGTGGCTGGTACCCTAGCTGCTGAGCTATGGGAGTTGAGCCTTACATCTTTTTTTGAGACCGAGTCTCACTATGTTGCCCTCAGTAGAGTGCCCTGGTGTCACAGCTCACAGCAACCTCAAACTCAGGGGCTCAAGCGATTCTCTTGCCTCAGCCTCCCTTGTATCTCAAATACACACTTGAACCTCCATATTCAAGTGTGATGCCTGGCTATTTTTTTGTTTTGTTTGTTTAGCAGGCTCAGGCTGGGTTCAAATCCACCAGCCCTGGTGCATGTGGCCTGCACCCTAACTGCTGAGCTATAGGTGCTGAGCCTCTTTTAGGATTTTTATCATGTTGTGCCTTAGATTTAAACTTTTTATTCATCGTGAATCAATTTTTGTAAATGAGAACGATGTGGGTCCCAGTTCAGTCTTTAACATGTGGTTATCCAGTTTTCCCAGCACCATTTATTGGATAGAGGTTCTTTTTGTCACCGTATGCTTTTGGGTATTAGCACGCAAATAGAGACATTGACATTTGAAATAAGAGATGAAACCAGTCTCTCATAGCCTCTAATCTGTGATAAATTTTTAAGTCTACAGTTCAGTGACATTAGGCACCTTCATGCTTTTGTGTAACCATCACCCATCTATCTCCAGAACCCTTCTCATAATCCCGGACTGAAACTTGGTACCTGTTTGATAATAATAATTCTTCATTCCTTTCCAGCTGTGGTGACCCTCATTGACCACCATTCTGCTTTCTGTGTCTATGAATTTGACGATTCCAGGTACCTCATAAAGGTGAAGTCACATGATATTTGTCCTTCTGTGACTAGTTTACTTAGAATCATGTCCTCGAGGTTCACTCATGTGGTAGCATGTGTCAGAATTTCTTTGGTATTTTAGCCTGAATAATTTTCCATTGTAGGCGTGTGTCACATGTTGTTTACCTAGTGTCCACTGATGGACTCTTGGGCTGCTTCCACCTTTGACCATTGTGAATAATGCTGCAGTGAATATGGAGGTTCAAGTGTGTATTTGAGGTTCTGCTTTCAATTTTTTATAATATATGCCCAGAAAAGGAATTTTTGGACCATATGCTAACCCTATATTTTAGTTTTTGAGCATCCATCATAATGTTTTCCACAGTGGTGGCACCATTTTGCACTATCACCAGCAATGCACGAAGGTTTCACCTCTTCTGTGTCCTTGCCAATGCTTGTTATTTTCTGTTTGTGTGGGCTTTTGTTTTTATTCTTTGCTAGCCATTCTAATGGTTGTGAGGTGGTGTCTTATTACTGTTTCGATTTGCATTTTTCTATGCTCAGTCTCATAAGAAACATTTACTGCCGGCTCAGAGGGGCCATGCCCTGGGGTAAACGCCAGAGTCCAGAGCCACAGGGCCCCTGCTGTCACAGCCATCAGAATGGACTAGGGCATTGATATGCAAATATAAGCTGGTGCTACTCCTTCCTGGCTTTCAGTGAAGGGTGACATGGCTGTGGACATGCTGGGGCTGGGGTGACATGATGTGCTCATTTGCTCTGTCACCTGTGGTACTTCCTAGCAGGGAGTTCCTAATACTGATTAAAAAAAAAGGGGAATAAAACTTAATATTGAAAAATTTCTATTCACTTATTTATTGTTCTGTCTGGAAATTGGGAGGTGAGAAGCATTCTTTGATTTTGATGTTAGAAGTCAAGGCTCTTTGGACTATTTTCCAAGTACCACAGGTATAAATGAGCCTCATACTTCCAGAGAGATACAAGAAAATAGAAGGTGAACCATCCTCTCTGTAACTGCCTCCTATGGAGCCCAGGCTATGAGGAGATGCCTTGAAGGTGACACCACCCTCTGGCATTTGCAGAGGGCATTTAGTTCTTCAAAGTGTGGCCCCATAATCAGGGGAGGTGGTATCCATGCTAAGAAAAGGTTATCACTTAATTTTTTCTAATCTATAATTACTCATGTGCTTCATGCACCTGGTGGAAATTATATTTAACAGTCTATGCAAAGGCTTATTGCCTGAACAGGCTTACATTTTCCTAGCTACTTTCTACAGTTCCCTTAATTTGGGTTTTGTTAACCACTTTTTATACATTTTTGTTGATGTTTCTTGGCTGGTAAAATCTTCATTTGCAGCTCTGATGGAGGTGGGATTCAAAATGTGTATGTGTTTGTATGTATGATTAAATTTTCAAAACATCAGTTATTAAAAACAAAACAAAAATTATTTTATAGCTAAAGTAGCACAAGTCTAGGCTGATATTTCCTTGTGGTATTATTGGTTTATAGGTATTATACAACTATTGGTATATTTCTAAATTTGATGAGGTTTAGTTTTTGTTTCTGCTGAGTGAATATTTTTCATGACAACAAGCATTCTTCCGCATGCTGACTCACAGATCTAGAAATAGGTCGGGCTGGTATTTCTCCTTTTTTTCTTTTATGCCATTCCTTTCCCTCCTTTTGGGAAGTAAAATAAACTTTTTTTTCCCTTTAAAACGAAATGAAATGAAAAAGAAGTGGATTCATGTTCTTACTGTTTCTAGAAGCTTCCCACCTTCTTTTATAGGGCAGTCAACTGGCTGGGTTTTTAGGGAAAAGGGAGTGGGCTGTGATGTGTTATGGGTCTTGAGTTTTTCTCTCATTCCATCAGGACTCAGGAGGGCTCCAGCACGGTACAAGCTTTGGTGACCCTGACTGGTATCTTCAGGCCATGGTAGGAAGACAGGGCAGCAGTGCTGATGTGCCTGAACAGGTTCCCAGAGCCCAGATCTATTGAAGGATCCACTTGATTTTGATTCATTCAAGAAATATGAATTTATCATCTCTTTTATGGGTTGCCTGATGTCTTACCAAAAATACATTGAAGTTCTAGTCGCAGCCACCTGTGAAGGTGACCTTATTTGGAACTTAGGCCTTTGCAGGTGTAATCAAGGTAAATGAGGTCATGCTAAATTGGAGTGAGACCTAATCAAACCTGGCTGCTGCCCCTCTAGGGAGAGGAGAGGAGACAGGGACTCAGACAGAGCGAGAAGAGCACCCTGTGGCCCTGTAGGCAGAGTAGGACTCTGGGAAACCAAGGATTTGTGGTTACTACCAGAAGCCAGGAGTGAGGCATGGAGCAGATTCTCCTTCAAAACCCCAATACTGAGTGACCCTGAAGACACCTGGATTTGGAACTTATGATTTCCAGAATTGTGGGAGGATAAATGTCCATTGGCCATTTGATCTGTGGCAGATTGTCATGGCAGCCCAGGAAACTCAGACGACGTCCAAGGTACCCAGTGCCCCCTTGCAGAGGTCCTACACTGGTGGAGAGACAGACACGTGCACTGGGAACAGGGGTCCCCTCAAGGATGGTGGGCTTTGGCATCAGACAAACTTTATTTCCAGCCAGGAGCTGGGTAATTAAAATTTCTGGAGCAAATGTCCATTGGCCATTGGACCAGATGTCCATTGACCAGGAGCTGGTTCCTTAAACTTTCTGGAGCATTTGGTTTCTTCATTTTTATGGTGCAGGGCACCAATATCCTTCCCATGGGATTTCTGGCAGAAGATTTAATGTAGTGACTGAGCTTGGCCAGGGCCCAGCCCACCGAAGTTGCCAGCTAAACACTTGCTACTGTAGGCCAGGACGAGTCTTCTCCCCTCAGTCTGGTCATCCATTTGGAACCAGTCTCTGCTCTTTCAAATTCGTTTGGGTATTTTTTGCCCTTGAATTGTGCTTATTTAAGGAACTGTTTGGTTGGGTGAAACCTCACAGCATTTAGGTTTTGGCTCAATGCATTGGAACAATCTAAAGAGTATTTATAGCTAAAAACGTTTGTGCACCCCAAACCACACTATTTTACATCTCCTGACACTTGAACACGCTCTGCTTTGGTTTGGATCTCTAAACCTTCCTGTGGTGTGGAGGAGAGCAATATTTTCCAACCTCCCTCACTCATCTCTGTGAATATCTTTGTCCGGCCCCGTCTTAATCAGGCACCATGCATGGGAGCCCCAGGTGATAGTGACACGGGCACATGCTGTGTGTGCAGCATTGCTGGCCATTCTCGGCAGGTACTGGGTGAGATCCTTTCAGAGCTTGTGACCTTCTTTTCTCTGAATTCACTTCAAATGTCTTCACAGACACCTTCTGTGGCAAAAAAAAAAAAAAAAAATTGTATTTGGGTCTTGGCAAGACCTGAACAAAGAAGAAAAACTTCTTCTGGTTTTTCTATACACCTGTGTTAGAACAAATCAGGATTTATGAAGTTTGTCCTTTTTGAAAACCACATTTCATTCCCGGCCAACACCATGACCTTAATGTGCATTCCAGCAATATCTCCACAGGCAGCTGAGAGCGTGGGCTGCAGAAACATCAGAGCGTCCTCACCGAGAACTGAAGTTCGGCTGGAGCAGGCTGTGGAGAAGGAAATATTTGGAGAAATAAGAGCTGTGATTTTATTCTTTTGTTGCCAGAAAGCCAAAACCAGAGCTGGAATTTTGTGGTGGCAGCACTTTTTGTGCCTCCCAGCCATTTCTTCACAGATGGTTCTGGTTTAAGGATAAGATGCCTCATCCACCCACCTCTGAGACGGGGCCTGGCCAACGTGCCCAAGCTGCCCGTTCTCGTACCACAGCAGACTCTGCATTCGGGGACAATGAGGACCAAGAGAAGACAGGCACAAACTGAGTGTTAAAATTGCTCTGCAGTACTCAATCTGGAACTTTCCTTTCCATCACGTCACCTGGGGGCCACCAGCTGAGGCCTCCCAACTGCAGTTGGTCCTGAGTGGACCAAGTCAGGAGATGTAATAATAGTGTGTTTTGGGGTGCACCTGCTGCTGTGGGGTCCTGGTAATGTTTGCATGGGTTTTCACAATTTGCCTCTGCTTTGCCTGACTTGCCATTTGTCAAGAATGCAGAATGAATGGGAAACGCCAAAGCTGGAGGACACATCAACTCTTTTCTTCACTCCCAGGTAGGGGAGAAGTTCTCCAGGCCATATCATTCTTTGTCAGTCTCTTTCACCCAGTCTCTCACCTCTTCACACCTCTCCTTGTAATCTCTCCTCTGCCCACCTTGTCCTTCTCTCATCATGTGACAGGGAGGTCACAGAGCTGAGTTGCCCCCCCCCACATTGCCATGGCTCCCCCTGTCCCACCAGCCCTGTCCTGTGCATGGAAGTTCATACCCTTTACAGCACCTTCTTCTGATCAGCCTTGGGCATTTTCTTTCTTTGTGTTTTGTGCAGTGGCTTGTTTGCTTCATTAGCACATTTCCCCTCACTTGTCAATGTGAAGCACGATTGTCCCTACCTCTGTGAAGTCTTTTTCATTTTTCAAGCCTATGAGCCATTTCTTTATGACAGCTGCCACACTGGTGCATCCTAGTTATCCATTTAAATTTGGACTGTGAATTTCTCCATAGGGTAGAACGCCACGCTTTGTACTGCATTCTCAATGGCCGGCAACCTGGTACACAGAAGGGAAGTGGACCAATAATTTTGATTCATCAACCTGATTGGAAGACCTACAGGTTAAAGACTTTCTCTGATATATCTGATGGTCTACATGGTTGTAATGTTCTCTTGGGCATATGTCACCTGGCCTAGTGAAGCACGTATCCTTGGGTTCCAAACTGAGAAAAATGGTATATATTCCATTTATACAGTGATTTGCAATTACAACATCCAAGGGAAGCTGTAAGGGCACATGCCCAACCATGAAATAAATATTATCATACCCATTTTACAGATGAGAAACTGAGACTCAAAGAGGTTTATCAATTTTCTCCTGGTTACAAAGGGAATAAATTCAGAGCTGGACATTGTACTCAGCCTTCTGAATCCCAGCTCAAAATTTTAAATAATACGATATTATTGTTAGAGAAACATAACAATAAATTTTGTGGTTTTTATAAAACAAAGGGAAACCACAACCCTTCATGATAACAACCATAGCAAAATCCTTGAACCCTCTGGGGCAGATGCTATCTATGTTTATGGGTGTATCATGTGCTGAAATCCTACTGATGTGAGAGCAATGCCCCAACCCCAGGGAAACAGGACCAGTTGCGATGGGCATGGGCAAACATCGTTACAGCTCATCAAGCTCAAACATTTGCAAACACCAAACATTTCCAAGGCTTGGTTCCATGAATGAGTGAGCCAAGCCCCTGGGGTGTGGTCAAGTTACTCTATCAATAAAAAACCCAAACAGACCCTGGCAGGGTTTCAGGGTTCATGTTTGGGAAGAGAGGTATGATTCATCATTACATTGTCCAGGCTTGCAAATGTAGTCCGGGCCTTCCTGGGGATCCAGGCTGGGCTGACTGAGTCTGGAATTTCCTCCTCTACAGGCCCTCACGTGGCATGTCCAGGTCACCCTTGGGCAGAGATGTAGAAGAAACTGTCTGCATGTATTTTCTTTAGGTAGATTCAGAAGCTCTATGTCTTATTAAGTGGATTCAGGTGGTATCCCAACCTGTAAGAGTGAGGTCTGTTGGATCCTTAGACTCGCCCAGGTACTTGGGGCAAAGGAGATTTTGATGCCTCTTTGGGCTCTTTAGAATGAACAAACCTCCGTGTCTCACTGAGCCCTTCAACTCCAAGTACCATGTTGCACTGGAGAAACTCGTGAGAGGCTCCTTTCCCAGGTCCCTCTCCCTCCCACGGTTTGGGGCCTGATCAGTTTCCTCCTTCCTTCTTGAACCGTGTCATGTGACCTCTTCCCCGAACAGCTACAGGGACTTCTGTCCCTTCTGGGCTCCAAACAGCTCTCCAAGGTTTATGCTGGTGACACTCTGAGAGTCTGTGCGGGGAGGACGGAGAGCACGCAGGGTCAGACAGTCTGGATGAGGGCCTGGGCATGCTCGGGGTGACAGGGGAGGTTCTGGTCACACCGTCATCAGCCTTCGTTTGAGTTGCTGTATCTGTCCCCGTGAGGCGGTGCAGGCGGTGCCTGTTCCTGCCTACCTGACTTGAAGGCACATCCTTTAACTTCTTTCTCTGTGCCTCAGTTTGCTCCTTTGTGAAATGGAGATTTTAGCACCTAACCTCAGGTTATAATAGATGCCATTCACAATCTCAGAGATATGGTGGGGACCAAATGAGATTCTTTATGACAGTGAAGCACGTTCTCTAGCACCTGGGCTTTAGGCTGGGTGGCCAATGAACAACAGGAATTTATTAATGTTTCTCCTGTTCTGGAGGCTGCAAGTCTGAGATCAGCATGGTGTGGTTCTGCTGAGCGCCCTCCTTTAGGTTGCGGGTCTTCTCACCAACTCCTCCCGAGGTCAAAGCAGGAGAGAGAGCTCTCTGGATCCCTTTTATAAAAGCAGGGATCCCATTCACGAGGATCCCACCCTCATGGCCTGATTCCCCTGAAAGCCCCCCCCATAATACCATCACCTTGGGGGTTAGGATTTCATCATATGAATTTGGGGAGGGTTTAAGCCCTGAGTCCACTGCACATCTGGCTCATAATAAGTTGAGAGAGAAGTAGATGGTGGCATCTACCAAAGAACCATCTTGTAAAGACGAGTTAGTTTCAGCCCCACTATCAGGGAAGGGATGGTCAGTTTCACTGGAATAGAAATACTAGAGCCACCAGGGCTTGCAAAGGTTCTCAAGAAGAAGGGTACAGGTTGGGTAGGTGGGCAGCTGTAGGGGTGAGGATAGGAGAGGGTATCACCTAAATTATTCAGATCAGAGGCGGCAGGGCTCTCCAGCCCAGTGCGTTGGTGAGGATGGAAGGACACAAAGTCCTATTTGGAGGCAGGGCTGGACTTCCAGCAGCAGGGAATTTGGGTGGGAGGCACCGGGCAGGCCTGGATCTGCGAACCCTCAGGGCAGGGAAAGGAGGCACAGCAGGTGTTCAGGGCACCTTCCCTGCACCAGTTGTCTAAGGGTACGGTGCAGGGAAGAGGAAAACACAGTCTCCATTGAGCTGGGAGGACTCCAACTCCAGATGTTGGCAGAAGGAGTCAGCCTGGGCCCGAATATTAGGAAATATAGATCCCTAGAAATGCTTTTGATTAAAAAATACTTTTCTCATTAAAAATTAGAAGCACAAAGTATTTTCCAGTCACATGTAGGAGGGGCTGTGCATGTAAATGTATCACTACGATGACAAGTAAAGATGTTAATGAATGATGTTATTGTCCCTGTGGACTTTGGTCTCAGCTTCCTTATCTAGTAAAAGGGGGTAATGATCACGTCACTGTTTGGCCAGGTTGTTACGAGCATTCTATGCGATAGAGAAGGTGAAAGTGTTTTGCACACTGTGTTGTTCCAATGTTAATTAGACTTTAAAACCTCTTTTTTTCCATCTGAGAAATAAATAATACATGTTTTTAACCTCTGCCCCTTGCTTTCCTTTTTAGAGTTCTTTGGTAGATGCCACCATCTGCTTCTCTCTCAACTCAGTGATTATAAGATAACTTGAGAAGCTCAACAGCCTGTAATTTTCCTAAATCAGAACTTTCTTGGTATCCTTCACCCTGTGAGTGGGGTGTTTTAGACAGGCTTCCAGAAATTGCTTTGATTTCCTGCAGTTGTCCCTTTGATGAGAGCCCATTCCTGGCTCTGCTCACCCTTCTTTTCAGAGAACTCACACACTGGGGAAGTGGGGACAGATGCTGGGCACCTTCACATACACTGCCACATAAACCTCAGCCAAACTGGGCAGCAGCAGAGACAGACGTTCATGACACGAGACCCAAGAGCGAGTCTACCCGAGGAATGAGTCAACCGAGAATGGGACCTCTCCCCTTCCCTTTATGAAGCTCTTATTTACTCTGAAGGTCAGCTCCTTCTCTCCTGCCTCCTCTCACATAGCCCATTCCTCTGCAGGCTCCCCAGTCTGCGCCCTGCTATGCTTTTACATTATTGCTGACCTTAACAAGAAAGAGTATGTATGAGCTTGCTTGGGCTGCTGAAACAAAGTCCTGTGGATTTCAGGGCTAAAAACACAGAAATTTATTTTCGTGTGAGTCTGGAGTCTGGAAGTCTGAGACCCAGGTGTTCCCAGGGTTGAAGCCTTCTGAGGCCTCTCCTAGGATTTCAGATGGCCGCCTTCTCCCAGTGTCCTCCCCTAGCTGTCCCTCTGTGCGTGCATGTCCTGATCCCTTCTTGTAAGGACACTTTTCATATTAAACAAAGGCCCATGGTAATGACCTTATTTTGGCCTCATTACCTCCTTAAGAATCTTATGTCCAAATAGAGTATTTACATCCTGAGATACTTGGGGCTTAGGGCTTCAACACGAATTTGGGGGAGGCACAGTTTAGCCTGACAAAGCTACGAATACAAAATGAGGTTCAGGGCTTCCGAAAGGGCCTGCGTCAAGTAAGTATCACAAAACTTAAGCCTTATTAGTGTTGTGGTAGATTTTTTTCTGAGTTGGCAGCTGCCCTAGGCTATTACTGACCTGGTTGGGTGGGGGTGAGGGTGGCTGAGGAAGAGAATGACCCTGGATCTCAGGGAGCTGGCAGAGTGGCAGGAGCAGCCAGTGCCCCGTGAGAGTGATCCCTGGAGTTGGGTAAGTTCCACAGCTGAGGATGAGAAAGGGCTGGAGTGTGACCTCCTGCTGGCCCTGTGTAGACCGGTTTGAGGCATGAATAAGGATTGAGGATACAGGCTGACTTCCTGAAAGAATAAGCCCTTCACAGACAGAGCAACCACAGTCTTGTCACTGCCAGCATGCGCCATGAATACATTTCTTCCCCTATCCATAATGTGGTCAGAGTTTGGCAGAATAAAAATAAGCAATTACAAATGGAGAATGGTGAACAGTTTATAAAGCACCTTGCATCCCTATCCAGCTTCCTCTCTGAGACAGGTGTTGGCATTTACCATGCTGTAGCTCAGCAGGTGGAAGGGACTCATGCACGCTCTGCGGCCAGAGGGCCTTAGGGGCTGAGCTCTTTTTACTGCCCAACACTTGTTTCCTTCGGGTGCCAGGGGCGATGTCTTTAAAATGAATCTTCATGCTCATGGGGCTATCACGACAAAGCCCCAGACGCTGAGGCCTTGAGGCCTGGGACACAGGCCACAAAAGTAAGCAAGACAAGGCAAGGATGGAGGGCACAGTTGGTACAGGGGAGTGGGAAGTTATCAGAGATCTGACAGGCCACATGGGAATCTATGGGAGTATTTATCCTGATATCTGCCCTGCCTATGTTAGAGTGGATCGGAGGGTGTGCCCAACTCAGAGAATTCAATCATTTCAGCAAACTGGGTGTATGTTGGTCTGGGAAACTAGAGCAAGAGGAAAGCCATCATGGGGCAGAGGGTTGATCTCCTTCATGCTAGCTTGATTCTCCTTAACTATACTGTGCAGTAATTACTCTAATTAGTGGTTTTGAGCATGATGAAAGAAAATAATTGTAAGTATTCATGGCTGGTCAGTGGGTACAGACTGGGCAATCAAGAGGAGCAGACCACGGAACATGGCGTAGCTGGATTTGCTCCATGGTGTAGTAAGAGTGTCGCACACTCTTCCTTACGTTATTTGGCCATAGTGCAACCTTTAACGGGAGTGCAAGATTTAGAAGGCAAGGTCTCTGGAATGGGAGGTCTTTGTGTCCTGGCATCTTTAACAGGAGCCACAGAGCAAGGCAATGTCCACGAAGGCTGGTACATATACTCTGCCTTTCACACCTTTGTTTTCAGTACTCGTTATTTGCCTGACTATGCTTCTTCCTCTAAAAAGCAAAGATTTAAAAAAAATCCCGACATGACCCTATCCCTGTACCTTCCTGCCTAAGCTCCTACAATTTCCTTTTTGTTCTACACATCTTGAGGGCCAGCTCAAGCACTTGTTCTGGAAGCTTCCATCCTCCCCTGGTGTGCACTCGTGTCTCTACCTGCCCCTGACCTCTTAGTTTTTTGTACTGTTACAACATATGTCCTTTCTCCACGGACTTAACCTTGTTTCCTTAGCACTTTCGCAGGAGAGCAGAAATGACATCATCTGTTCATTTTCTCTCTATCTCTCTTTCACTTGAGTCTTAAAGGAGGACTGCAAAGAGATCTAATCAGACAATCCTAATTTGGCCACTGACTAGCTGAGTGGCTTTGAGTCAGTCACTTTGCTGTTCCTTGTCTGTAGAAAAGAAGATAGTTATGTCCACCTTGTAGGGTGACAGTGATTAGAGATAGTGTTTGCTGAGTGCCTGGTTTTACCATGTATAAGAGGCTCCAAAATAGTTGCTGCTTCTGCTGCTGATAGTAATGACTGTAATGATAGCAGCAACAACTGATGTTTCTTGAGCACTTTTTATATGCCAGACAATTTCAAATCATTTTTCTTGTGAAGTCTGCCTTTGTTTGGATGCCTTTAGTTATAAAGGACGTTGCATCTTGTAACGGGCACAAAGCAAGGATTTATGGCACACCTCCTGGGTGAAGGGCTCAACTACAACTTGGACATTCTCTAACAAATACAACCAATATATTCTCATACTAATCTGAAATTAAAAAGAAAAAGGAAGCATCAAAGAAAAATTAAATTAAAAAAGGATGCTGCATCTTGCACAATGAGCTTATGGGAAAGATGGAGGACCTCATGGAGTCCGTGGCAGTTGGGGTACAGATGCATAAAGTCACTCGTGAAAACCATATAACCAGTGGTAAGGAAAAATTTGCTCAAGATCCCCTAGCTAGAAGAGAGTTAGAGCTGGACTTGCTTCAGAGACACTTCAGCCTTCCATGGACCTGGGGCAGGAGGGCAGATGCTAGTGGGCAGAATCGATGTTATTACTCAGGGACATGGAGAACTTGGGCTCCCAAGAGCTTAGTGTCATTGAGAAGTTCGGGGATCTGTAGACCTTGCTAAGAATGAGGGTTAGAATTTGGAGTCAACTCTGCTCCAAAGAACAGGGCATATAGGAAAGTATTTGAGGGAAAAGGTCAGTGACACAGAGCTCTCTCTTAGGCAGTGAAACTAAATTTCCTTCTTCAGGATCTTCTTAGGAATTGACCATGCCTGAACTCCATGACACTCAAGGCTCCTAGGGCAGAAAGGCATGCAATCCTTGTGGAAACTCTGGAAAGGAGTAGAATCACTTAGTTCTTGGTTCATGGAAAAGGAGAACAAAGATTGCAGGGTAACATGATTTTTCTAAGGTCATGAACTTGTAAGTGCCAGATTAGCGGTTTGAACCAATGCTCTTTGCCCCTTTGCTTGAGCAATTTACCCCGTTCCATAGATGGGAAAAGGAATCTCAGGAGATAGGATGGGAGAAGCCAGACCTATAAGCAAAGTTAGCAAAAATACTCATTTGACATGATCAGATAAATGGTTGGTGGATGGAGAAAATGAAAGGGGAAGAAACCTGCCACCTTGCCCTTGCCTAAGAACGTCTCCAGGTGCTTTGACAGTGAAATAAAAGAGGTCTGGACTTCCATCTTCCCCATTGGAAGTAATGGGGTTTTGGGAAGCTTGGTCATTGGAGCTGGCTAAATTTGATTTTGAATTTGAGTTCTACCATTTACAAACCTCGCTAGACTCTATTTCTTCAATTGAAATGAGGACAATAAGGTTTACCTACTAGTGTCATTGTATGGGTTGGGATCCATGTAAAGAAACCATCTAGTCCTTATGGTGCTCGTGAAATTTCATTTCCTTTTTATCATGGTCTCTTTCTTGTAGTTCTGTCATCTAGGAGATCACAACCACTGAGACCTCCAAAAGGGAGCCTAAGAGGGAGAGGGAACAGGGGCGAGGAAACATTCTCAGAGGGAAAGGAGAGGAATGAATCTATTCTCACTTCTCATTTGCATGCATGAAAGGCTGGGCGCCCCAGGGGGCTTCTGCTGCTCCCTGCTGGGCCTTGCTGCTGGCCTGGTGTGCGGAGGATGTGGGGGTAGGCTCAGCACGACTAAACAAGACATGTTCCTTCCGTTCCTTTCCTTTGGACTGTCATCAAGCCAGTATGGGCGTGCTCTACATTCACAAGTGTGTTTTCAACTGAGGTCTTCACTCAGCGTCTCTTAGGATTTGAGACGCAGCCTCCAGCCCGCTGCCAGTCTTGCTCAGGATCTGGCAGGGAGTAAACTCAAGGACTTGAGGGGACTTGTTGGAAAACGTTACTCCAATGCCAGCTTGACACGCAGCGTCTGCAGCTGTGATTTTAGCCAGGGCTCTGGAATTCTTCAGGTTTGATGGGACCGCTTTCTCAGGGGAGAGGTTGCGTCCAGGCCCATCATTCAGCATTGCCGCTGAGTGAAGAGAAAGAACACGAACATTGTAGTCTTCGAGAAGGTGGTGACCTGCCCCACTGCTCTCCTTTCATGAATACACAGATATGTCCAAGGGCCCACTGTGTGTCCTGAGTCAAGTCCTGAGGGGTCACATGTAGTATTAACAGTAGCAATGACGGAGTCGCCCTTTGTCAGGTGCCCACTGTGTGCCAGGAAACAAGAGCGTAAAATGAGGACAACAGCAGCAATAATCTTCACTTTTGTTTTAGCCCTGCTTTGGGCTGGGTGCTTCTGTGTGTACCCCTCACACGACTTAGAAGGACTCCCGGTTAGGAACTGGTTCTCACTTGCTATCTCTTAAAGCCTTTAGCTGCTTGTCACTTTTCCAGGAAAAAAAAATTACAATTTAATATTTATTTCAAATGATAAGTATTCCTCAACTGCTATAAACCTGCCACTTCTCTTCTTGGCTGTCTCCTAGTTGAGAGCTCCTGGAGCAATAGTGGGGACTTCCCAGGCCATGTGTCCCTCCAGCAGGACTTTCCAGGCCATCCTGGTATCGGCCATGTGTCCCCCTAACAGAGGCAGATGGTTTTCCGGTCAGGTGTAACGGAAATGTATTTTCTCAACAAAGTCTGGCAGATGATCCCCTCTCCACAAATGCATATCACATCTCATAAAGAAACCATGCATATTGCATGAGCTCCAAATGTAGAAACAGATACTCATAAAATACAAGCCTCAAAATAAAACCGAAACATTTCAAAACAACAGCAGTTGCAACGCCAGCATTTTATTTATTTAATTTTTTTTTTCAACAAGATCATGGAACAAATCCCCAGAGTCCCTGAGCAGAATCTGTAAATCCCAGCAGCTGGGGTGAGGGTCTGAGATGGGTCTTTACTGGAAGTGGAAGAAATCAATAGAGGGACGGACCCAGAGAGAAGTCATGCAGGGCAGAACAGCTTTGGTTTCTTTTAAAGTCAGTGAGGAGGGAAGCAAAATCAAAGAGAGAGTTTCAGAATGGAGTTGGAAGGCTCTATTTTTGGAGATCCCATTTCTGAATGGTTTGGGGTCTTGGTGGCTGGGTGCCTGCTCTGGAGTGGTCGTTTAGAGGTGACACAGGGCAGGTGATACGTAGGTGTCTGGCTCCCTGCCTCCTCCCAGTGCCTGGCACCATGCCCGCGTCCCAGGGCTCAGTGGACATGGGGGGGGGGCTTTCCCAGCCACAGCCCCTGGGTTCTCTCTCATGCTGCCCCTTCTTCTCTCTCCTTGGAACACATATGAGTATGCAAGTGGCAATGACATTATTTTGGGGATAACATTTAATGTGCTCTAATTTATGAGAAAAGTAACATTTAAAATCTTGGTACTTTAACTATTATTAGTGCTGTGGACGTCTGTTGATTTTGGATTTTGAATCCCCCTTTCTTCTTCCTACGGCAGCAGCTACCTCTTTTCTTTTGGGAAACTGACCTTCCTTCCTTCTTGTCTCTGGAAGCAGTGGTTACTCTGTCCGTCACATCTTCTCTGCATCCCACAGAGCTGCAGGGACTCTGTAACTTATTGACATGGTTGTGATTCCCATGCCCCCCCTAGTCTAAGTGCTCGTTACAGCCCCAGCACAGGGAGGGTTTGCACAGAGCCACCTTCACACTCTCTTCTGGCCACATTTAAACCTTACTGCTGGTTCTGCAATCTGGGGCTGCAGATCAGGGCAGAGCCTCCTGGCTTCTGTTCTAGAGGGCCCTGAAAACTTGCCTTTGTGGTCACGGGGCTGCATTGTTGAGGCCAACATCCCCGGGGGTCTTGGGGGAGCCTCTGCCCTCCACTGTGGCCATGCTGGCCTGCTGGTGTCAGCAAAGGCCACATTGGAGCTGGTTTTGCTCAAGACACAGAAGCCAGGAAAGCCTACTACGTGGCCATAATGGCACTAAATGATAAGTTTTGGAGGATTTCCCATGTACTGGGTAATTCATATTCATTATCTAGTATCTTCACAATATAGTCATGCCAGGTATGTATCATGAAAACTAAGACAAACCAAGTTAAGTAGCTTGCTTAAGGCTACACATCTAGGAAGGGGCAGGGCAGTCCTGGGGTTTCCAGGACATCAGGCAGCACAGCTCAGCTGCGGCTCCAGCTGTCTCTGAGCTGCCTCCTCCTAGTTCCCTCCCCAGCAGCCTGAGCCTCATCTGCATTAATGATGGTGCCAGAATATTTGTTGCTTCCTGTGCTTGGGATCTTTTTTTTCTGTTTTGGATTAAGTTGTTTTCCTCTGTTAGAAGTTAAGTTGTCTTCTTTTATCCCCTAAATATCTCTTGTTTTCTTCTAATCCAAGAATGGGGCTTTTCCCAGCATCTGGTCTACCTGACCAGGAGCTGGAATCCTAACTGCAAGCTCTGGCATTCTTGTACGGCCCTTTTACTATTGCCGAGGCAGCTCTGGAGAGTGGAGGAGGGCTTTAGAATTGGCAATACTGAATCCGAGTTTTATCTCTGACAGTCAATTACCTGTGTGGTGTCAGTTAAGGGACATAAACTTCAGACTTCAATTTCATCTATCAAATGTGGTGAAAATTGGTATTTTTATCTCAATAAATTCTTCTGAGGATTAAATGGAATAGTGCTTCCTGGTAACTCCTATGGTCACTGTAAGGTTAAATAGAAACACAAATTACATTCCTCATTTGTCGATGTATCATTGTAAATTACCACCTTTGTATGTACATTTTTATTGTGTTTAAGAGGTGTGTGTGTGTGTCAGTAGTTAATTTTACAAGATTTAAGACGTGTGTGTGTGTGTGTGTGTGTGACTAGTTAGTTTTTCAGGATTTGCCATGTCATTGAATAGAACTAAATGACAGTGGACATAGTTTCTGGACTAGTCCCTTTTATATGTAAAGAAATCTGGAATTATGATTTTAAAACCATATAATGTGTTTATAACTTTCTTAGCATTTTCTTTGTAAATAAATAAAACATAAGCTGCTTGGTGTATCATAAAAAAGAATAGAAAGATTGAAAGAGATAACGTATGAGAAGCAACCAGAAAGACATTTATTCAAAATATGTTTGCCAAGCACCTATTATGGCTGAGGATATAGCAGTTAATAATAACAAATACTTGTCTTCAAGAATCTTACATTCTATTGGTGGAAAAGAGGAAACAAAAAAAGTAACATATAATGTCAGGTGATGACAAGTGCAAAGGAGAAAATAAAATAATGGAAGGGAAGTAGAGATGAATGATGGGGAAGGTTTTCTTATTTCCGGCAGGGTGAGCAGGGGACACATAATGGTTCAGGTAATAGATCAGGTGCGAGGGAGGGAGGGAGGGTGGGAGAAAGCCTCTGCACACCTGGATCAAGTGAGCTCCGAGCTCAGGAAGAGCCTGGCACAGATGGGGGGCTGGAGGGGGCTTGTCTCATTTAAGGCTAAGGAGGTAGCTTTGGTGGCCAGAGCAGGAGAACACACCAGCAAGTCCAAGAGGTGGGTCAAGATCGTGGAGCCTTGTAGGGATTCGGAGAACTTTGGCTTCCACTCTGACTGCTTTAGGAAGGCACTGAAGACTACTGAGCAAAAGGTTTTTAGTGTGATAATGTTTGCCTAAGATCATTCTGTCTGCCCAGGAAGGAAAAGTCTGGGTGGTGGGGTGTGGGGTGGCTTTGCTCCAGTGGCAATGGTGAAATTAGTGCAATAGGGAGTTTAGGGATACATGGACACTAACACTGGCAGGAATTGATGATGTATTGAAAGGGACATATGGGAGAACAGCAGACTCAAGGGTCTTTCCGAGGTCTTTGGCATAAGCAATCAGAAGCTTGGAGCTGCCTTTACTGACATGGGGAGGCTGGGGAGGAGAGGTGTGCAGGGCTATGGGGATCAAGAGGTCAGTCGAGAGCCTGGGTTGGAGCTGCCCCTGTGAGTCCAAGATGTTGGGTGGATCCCTGGATATCTGAGTATGGAGGACAGAGAAAAGGTGCTGTGTGCAGATAGCAATCTGGAGTCACCAGAGGAGGATGGGGGAGTGGACACTGTAGGGCTCCCCTCTGTAAGACAGAGGCACGCACCTATCAGCTGGGGAGAAGCGCAGCTGCCATTTGCGGTTGGATCCACCACCAGAATCGCCTTTGGCTACACACTTATGGCCCTTACGTGGGGATGACACAGCCAATAAATCGCGCCCACCATGATTGCCTCCAAACATCACAGTTCTGAAGGGCCCATCCCTGCTCTGGAGCGCCACACAGGCTGGCCTGTCTCTCCGTCCAATTCATCTTTCCCCCTTCCTCAAGGTTTTGCCTTGTGAGCACTCTCCCAGGAAACCTGCGTGCCACTCCCTGTCCTAGAGACTGTTTCTAGGGAACAAAATCTGAAACAGTTGGTATCTTTGCTAGAGCAGATCAGCACTGTCTCTGGCATCTGGTACATGGCCATTGAGTTTGTGAATGCATTCCCCCCCCATCCTCATCTTTCATCTTTTCTGGAGGATCAGAGCAGTTTGCAATAGACTATGACACACAATAGCATATTTATGGTTTGAGGAAGAGCTATGTTAACTCTCTCCTCCTCTGTCATATAATATAGTATGAAGGGACCATCTGGACATTTTGCAAAATATCACAGCATCTGCTGGTCCTATTACTTCCCACAGTACCCAGAAATCACCAGCCTCAGACAGTGGTGGAAGAATCTTAATGATGCAGCTAGGACACCAGCTTAGAGCTGATACCCCACAAAGATGAGGTACTGTCCTCCAGGAGGAGTGAGCACCCCCATTCTGTAACCCTCATATGATATGGAGTCTCCAAGAAGTAGAATCCATGGATCTGGAGCCTGAAGTGGAGATTTAGGCACAACTCAACTCACCATTATCCCAGGGGACCCATTTTTTGGATTTTGTGCTTTTTTTGTCTCAAAATCTCTGGGCTCTGTAGGTCCAGGAGTCCTAATTCCCCCTAAAGAAAAGCTTCCCATAGAGGATGCATTAAGAACTTGGTGAATTGTATGCTGTGGGTGTCACTCATTCTGTTTGCACAATGTGCCAGGAACACAGGAGGCAAAAAGCTGCAGAGTCGGTGGCGGTCATCAGCCATTCTCAGGGTGCCACTGCCCAGTAGGGTGAAGGAAGAATGTACTTGGCATTCATGGTCCCTTGGAGCACATCTGGGTGTACCATGAACAATTTTAACGGCAAATTGATAATAAGACTAGCAGCCACGCTTGAGAAAAGCACAGCAACCAGATAGCCAAGGGCTTAGCTCTTTAGAGTCAAGGGTCTGGTCACCCACAGGCGACCTGCAGAGGTGGCAGTTGAGGGTAAGGGAAACTAAAACAGATGCCCCATGTGACAATCACACATATTTTGCTGTGTAAAATGTGCTGCCATGTATGATGTGTATCCACATTTTTGGCCGAAACTTTCAGAAAAATCCCCCTTGAGAAAGTGGCCAGCTCTTGCTGGGGAGACACACATGTGGGGAGGGCGAATGCTCCCAAGTCAGCACGCAGTATGCACTTTCTTCCTGGAGCTGCCTGTCCTGTGAAGGCTGCCTCCTGCTCGCGCCTAGGAGCTTTGCCTTACCTGCCGCCACGATGGTCATGCCCATAACTGGTGAGATGGGAGCTTCTGAAGCTGCAGGCAGCCAGCTGGGTCCCTGGGGTCTGTGTGGGGCTCCCAGTCCTCTCCACGAGGCTGGATATTGGGCCCTTGCCAAGCCCATCACTGCACCCTCCCCTGACTGTGCTCTCAGTGGAGGTTACTCAGGTCCGCTTCCACTGGATCCGGGATCCTACGGCACTGGAACACCTCATGCAGCCAATCTCCAGGAGGCCCACTGGGACCCCTTATACATAATGCACATCCTTATTTTTCCCTCAAAAGTTTGCACAAAAAAGAGTGCAAATACATGGCAGAATACGGTAATGTTATGTGTCATCTTGGTTACGTCACAGGACCCAGATATCCGGTCCAATACCAGTCTAGATGTTGCTGTGAAGGTGTCTTTCAGATGAGATTAATGTCTATTAATAAATCAGTAGGCTTTGAGTAAAGCAGGTTACATCTCAGAGTGAGCGTTGGCCTCATCTTATTAGTTGAAGGCCGTAAAGGAAAAAAGACGGACTTCCCCTGAAGAGGAGGGAATTCTGTCTGAAGATGGCTTTGAACTCAAACTTCAACATCGATCTTTCCCTGGGTCTTCAGCCTCCTGACCTATCCTGCAGACTTTGGAGTTGCCAGGCTCAGTAATTGCACCAGCCAATTCTTTAAAATAAATCTCTGCGTACGTGTGTGTGTGTGTATCTGCATGTGTGCACGTGTCTGTGGATCTCTGTGTGTGTGTGTGTATGTATCTATCTATCATCTTCTGTCAGGTCTACATCTCTGGAGAACCCTGACTGCCACTCTAGAGACGAGAGGATGATATTTGTCTTCAAGAGATGGATGGCAGAGGCGGGGATTGTGTTTCCTACCACCAAACCCTTGTTTCCAGGGAACAAGAAAAATCAGAGTCTTGGAGAAGCTGTTCCCTGATGGTGCAAATTAGCTGGAGGAAGAAGGTGGATATGAAGACTATAAGGTTTGGGTGGATTAAGAAAATACTGTGCTGTTTACCCTTGATCCCCCTCCA
This sequence comes from Arctocebus calabarensis, assembly GCA_963573935.1. Taxonomy (NCBI): domain Eukaryota; kingdom Metazoa; phylum Chordata; class Mammalia; order Primates; family Lorisidae; genus Arctocebus; species Arctocebus calabarensis. Next base: position 29,409 of record CAUYON010060915.1, read on the forward strand.
AGGCCCATGCGCCAGTCACCCAGCTGCTGAGAATATCCTCTGTTCTTGCTGGTTCCCAACTTGCTTCACTAGGAATTGCCCTTGGCCAGATGGAAGGAATGGCCTTAATCACTGTTTCCTTCCCAAAAAAGTGCAGCTCTTGTCACAGATGACTGGTGCAGAGATTTAAAGTGTAGGCTTTGTATCTCGAGTGGTCTTCAGGGAAGGGCCATCCCAGCTCCAGAGTCCTCAAGAGAGTCCAAGGAGGGCTCAGAGGCAACTGCATAGCAGCTGAGTTCCCTGTCTGCCCACACCTGTCCTCTTCATGTCCTTAGCTGTATCTCCTGAGAGCATTCCCCAGTAGTGCAATCCCCCTTCTCAGAGTCTCATTCTAGAGGCTGCAATGTAGGAAAGATGGTGGCTAGCATGCTGCCTGGCCCTTGTGGGTCCTCAAAGCATGTTAGTTTTCTTCTGTTATGGCCTTAGCCTACTTTAGAGGTGGTGCCAGGAAATAATTTCTAATGACTTTCAGTTTTAGAGCTGAACCTTTTGTTTGCAGTTTCCATTTGGTAGCAATGGTCCCTGTCATTCAGTCTCAAAAGCCGTCAACTTCCTACCATAAATTCATCTTTTCACACTTGACTCTACACCTTAAGTAGGTCCATCTCTCTCTCTCTCTCTCTCTCTCACACACACACACACACACACACACACACACACACACACACACACTTCTTACATTAATTTCAGCAAAATCCCAGCAACCAAATACCCATCAACTATGGACTAAGAGTCTGATCCTTCCAATTCCTGTTTCTAGGTGAAGTTTGCATTTGATACTAGGGTTCCCATTAGAATATTTATTTTTTCTACCCTAAAATGGTTTAGAGGAATGGGAAGAATTCTACACAAAAGTTGCCAATCCTTTTTCTATAGCGCTGGAAAAAAAAAATAAATCGAGGGTATAAAACAGGGTTGGATTAAAAAGTTAATCCAACTTATTAACTTGTGGGTTAATAAGTGATCTTGTGACTGATTCTAACTTACCTATGATTCTAAATTTCATCTCACCATTTTTTCCTGTCTGTTCACTCATAGGGATGTTTTGCAAATTCTAGAACCTTCAGATTGACATCAGTAAACAAACAAACAACAACTGTTTATGCCACTTTGATACTTTGAAATACAAATTGAATGCTGTGTTTATCCATCAGCTTTAAATCCACAGTCATACTAATTACCCTCTGGGAATCTCATCGTTCTAAATGCATTTTGCCATCAGAATCTAAACAAAATGAAGGCAAGGATAAAAGGTATAAAGACAACTTGCTTAATCTCTTTTGCCGAAATTTCTATTCAAGGGTCCTATAAATATGCAAAAACCTCTGGTGACAGTCCCAGATTCTCTCTACCTCAGCAAGGAGAGAGGCAGAGCCCAGGGTTGGAGATGAGTTTTATTGCAGCAGCTGCTGCTGCTATTGTTGCTACTGTAGGCTTGTTTATAAGCCTGTAAATGCTGAAATCTACTCTGCATTTGTAGCCCAAAGCACACTTTCCGCTACACATACCCGCTCTGCCTTCCCCACAGCTGTGCTGGTGCAGATGTGAATCATCTTTGTAAACAAACGGAAGATTATTTCAAGAGTCAGTCTAATGAGTAGTGAATATAGGCTGATTACTGTATTTGCAAAGGACTTTACTTTTTTCAACGTTGTGCTAAAAGAACAGCCTGGGTGCTTCCCATAGGCTTATAAATATAAGTAATCAGTGTGTTTCTGTAAATATTTGATAATGTCCACATTCACATTCGTGAAGCAATGGGCCATCCTAAATTGTGTTTGTGGGATCTGATAGACATAAATTTAAACAGGCCTCACAGTATCTTATCAGGCTTCCTTGTGAAATTTAGAAAAATAGGATTAAGGTGACAGTTTCTGCTACATGGAAAAATCTTGCAGAAAGAATTCATACATGGCTACATTCAAGTGTATATTTTTCTTATAACTTTTTTCTTGTGATCTAGTTTCATAAATCTAATTTAGATCTATTGGGCTTTGCTGATTCTTCACCATTGTGTGCCAAATTATCTGCTCACAAAGTCATAGTCATTCACAGAAAGGACACTTTGTGATCTCTGGCTACGTGAGATGGGTTGAAGTGTGCTGTCAGAGATGTGGCTTTGACTTCCAAAGGGCTTGAGTTCAAGTCGGTGTGTCTGTTAGTTATTTGACTTTGGGCGCCTGGGTTCTGAGCTCAACGGGGAATAATATTTTCCCTACAGAGCTGTTGTGTGCATTAACTATTGTGTGCACTCAATATGTTTTTTCTGGCATGTAGTAAGGGGTGAAAATATAGTTGTTTTTCCTAATCCCCCTTACTCAACCTGGAAGGAAGCCTGCTCTCACCCAGATGGGGAAAAGAACCAGAAGTGCAAATCTGAGATATTTCTGGTTTACAGTAGTTTGGGAAAGCCCGGTAATTTATGGGAATAGGCAGAGAGCAGGGGACGCCATGATGTTCTTGGCACATGCCCAGAGTTTTCTAACATGTTGGCTAATTAATACTCCTTCAACCTGGAGTACTTTTTCTTTCCTTTAAATAGTCCGGCTCCCTCCACCAAGCCTTTCTTTTTTCCCAGCGAGGCATAGGAGGTCATGCTCCTTCCAGCCTCCAGGGGGCGCTCCCTGGGTTAGCTGTTTTCAGTTGCAGCTCAAGGTCTTTACTGAAGATCCCGTCCGACACCTGGGGCACCTGGCAGAGGACCGTGCATGATGACTGATGACTGTGGGGGCCAGAGGGAACTCTGGGTGTGGAGTTGGAAAACTTGGTTTTCACTCCAACTTTATTGTCTGGTGTGTGATGTCAGGCAAGGCCCACAGACTTCCTTGGACTGTGTCTCTTCCTTTGTGAAATGGTTGTAACAATCCTACCGGCTTTTTTTTTTTTTTTTGCAAGCTTTCTCAAATCCTATTTAAAAGGGGTGCGATATAAATAAAATGAAGGAAATGGTCCCTCCTCCACCTTCATCATGAGGCTGTTGGCTGTCAGGGGAGAGCACGGTTGTGGGAGTTTTTGGTAATGAACGCAGTGTCTATGCCCTTCAAGGTTATCAGGGGCTCATTAAAGGTTTCCTGAATCGATGCTTCCTGGAAATAAGATTTCTTCCCCCTTTCTCTTGTGCCAGCCTGGGAAGAAGGATGACAGATTGATACTGTAGTTGGAGGGAGGGAGAAGCCTTCAGCGAAGGTCGCAGCATCAGACTCACGGCACATGCTGAGTGAATTATGTTGAATGTGTGAATGAGTGAACAGCATAGTAGTTGGGACAGTGTCCCTCAGTACACACCCATGATGAAAAAGAAAAGGAAGCTGGTGCAGTATTGATGAGGCATCCATTAGGACTCCTCCCAGCTCTGAGGTCCCCTGTCCTCCCTCCGTGCATTAATTTTTATAGAGCACGTTACATGCAGGTGTTGGTTTGTGTCTTCATTTATCTGACTGGTTAGTCCTTTAATGTCTATCTCCCTTCGTCAGAGGGCAGGTGTGCTGGGAAGAAGGCACTGCTTAGCTCGCTCTCCCTTGACGGTCCTGAGAGGAGTCCGTTGGTGTCCCTGGGTTCACACTGGCCTCTCTGACTCCTTCCCAGAGCCCCTAAGAGGCGTGTGGGCTGGGGGGACGTGGACCACACTGGCTGTTTCTGTCTGCTGAGCCACAGAAGGGAACCACAGGGCCCTGAGGCTGCCTTGGCCAACCACAGGGGGCCGGCACTCAGGAGGGGCCTGGGGACAGCAGGATTTGGGTTTCTGCCTTCTCACAGGAAGACTCGATTGATCATCTCCTCCGGACCGCAGGGCTCTAGCTGAGCTGGGTGACTCAGCTTCCTCTGTGCTCCCAGAGCCCCGTAACCTTGTGGATGGACCAGGGCTCCTCCGGCCTGCTCTCACTCATTCCGGCTCTGGAAAACCCCTAGTAATTATTCGATCTCTGTTCACCTTGAGACTTGTTGAAAAAGCAAGTTTGCACTTGAGATTTCTGCAGCGTTTGACACTTTACAGAAGTGTCAGTTTGATTCATCCAGCATTCACACTAACTGGGAGGTTGGAGGGAGGCCATTGTCATCACTGACACACGTTATTAGGACAGTGAGACTCACCCAGGACAGGGGATTGGCCCAGAGCCACACGGCTTGTTGGTGGAGGGTTGGTGCTGGAGCCCAGGATCCTTGGGTAGGTTCTCATTCAGGACTTGAGAGCACTTTCCTGGGAGCTCCTTGGCAGGCAGCTTGTTCCCTGTGCATGCTGTGTGCTTCAAACATGTTGGCTGCTTGAGTCACTAATCATAATTTTTAGCCATTGTCAGCTGGATGCTCAGGGCCTGGGAGGGACACGGATTTGGAAAAGCAATTCCATCTTGAGCTGTACTTATGCTCTTACTAGCAAAGGGCATGTTCCCTGAGCCGCAGCTTCCTCCAAAGAAGGAGGGGCAGCAATGCCTATTTTCAGGGCAGTTCTGAGATTTAAATGAGATACTATACATCAAAGACCAGCACAGCACTTGCTACCCAGAAGGTTTTCACAGCTCAAGGTTCTTTCCATGATGCTCAGGTCACACTTCACTTCAGAAACTCACAGGGGTAAACTCTTATAGATACTTTCTTTGTACATGAACCGTACCTTTATTTAGTAATACTTTAAAATTTTTCAGACACAAATACACAAAATGAAGTATGGACTTGTCTTAGTCACTGTAATCAAATGAACTATGCCACATACATGAACTTCCAAGTTCAGGTTTCCAAGTACTGAGTACCAAGGTTTTCATCATTTCTTTCAACCTGTTTCAGAAGGACATTTCCAGCCTTCTTAGCAGAGCACATCCTGTCTGGGGATTTTCTGTCTGCATTTCTATCCCCCTCACTGGGTCTTCTGACTTTTATTGCCCCTCCCTCTGGGTTCTGAGCAAAAGATCACACATAGGGACATTCACCAAGGTGAGGAAGTGACAGTGAGTCTCAGTAATTTCAGACTCTGAAACAATGCTTGTATTTCGGGCAAATGCATACGCAGTTACCGAAATACTCCTTCTTTATTCCACCAGTTGAATATATATTCAGGAAGTGTTAAGTCTACAGATTTCAAATTCCTTGCAGTTCAAAATTACATTGTGGTCACTACCGTACACCAGGGCCGGGTTAAATTATTAATAGATTCTCAATGGATGGTTCTGAAATGAACAAAATTTATTCATTTGTTTGTTCAATAAAAAAACGTTATGAACAAAGCACGTGAGTTCTACAGGTGGCTGTGATGGCGTGTGGCCTCTGGGAACACAAGCAGGCAGGTTACTTAAGCAGCACAATCTGGGGTAAGTAACATCGATTGCCACGGAGAAGAGACTAGGTCAAGACTAGAACAGGCAGGCAGGGAGTGGCACATGGCGTGAATGAGGAGGCCCAGGGCTCAAGGGGAAGGCTATGCGTGCCCCAAGTGTGTCTGGCTTGTCCTCGTTAGGTGCAGACGAAGGGGTATTAGAGATGGAGCTGCCGCCTTGAACAGCACAGAGCAGAAAGAAGTAGGAGGGGGTCTGCTATGGGGGGGGCGGCAGAGCATGGCCAGAGAGCGGGGCTGGGACGAGGCTCCTTCTGGGCAGACAACTCACCAGTTAGTCAGGACAAATACACTCCCACATATACAGGTAGGAAAGGGGCTGACGTGATCAGCACATGCGGAGAACCAAGGCCTGTTGTGATCCTACTGCTGATATCGACTCTCAATTTGCTGCAGCCTTGGCTGGGCTGGGTATGAAGGGCAGAAACCCTCTGGGGAGGGGGTTATTTTGTGGTTTAGTAACAGGTCCTACCCTGTTGTTTCTGATGAAGAAGACTGATGTCATTCATAAATGTTCTATTATTTTCTTTCCAGAATTCCAACTATGATGAAGAGTGAGAGATGTGTTCGAAATTGTACCCAATATTTAGTATTTAGCTGTTGACTGTTCATTCATTTAATAAATTTTTCTTTTCTTTCTTTCTTTCTTTTTTTTTTTTTTTTGAGACAGACCCTCAAGCTGTCTCCCTGGGTAGAGTGCTGTGGCATCTCACAGCTCACAGCAACCTCCAATTCCTGGGCTCAAGCGAGGCTCCTGCCTCTGTCTCCCAAATAGCTGGGACTATAGGTGCCCGCCACAATGCCCGGCCATTTTTTGGTTGCAGCCGTCATTGTTGTTTGGCGGGCCCGGGCTGGATTCCTACCTACCAGCTCAGGTGTACGTGGCTGGAGCCTTAGCCTGTTGAGCCACAGGTGCCGAGCCTTAATATATTTTTCTGAGTAGTATCCTATGCTGGTCTTGAGCTGGGCTGGGGTTCAAAGGCAGATGAAAGATTTTTCCTGCACCCTAAGGCTCTCTCGGTGTAGTGGGAGAAAGTGACTAGTGACAGAGTATTATGCACTCTGGTGAGTGTAGAAGGACAGAGAAGGGGATTAATTACACTGTCAGCTGTCAGGGGAGCTTCGCCGAACACTCTGGGATGCCAAGGACGAGTAGGAATTTTCTGGCTACTAAGGATGAAGTAGCATTTTAGGGAGTGAAAACAGCATGAAGAATTGCAGAAGGGCAGGCAGATGCCCACCTGGGAACTCACGATGAGAATGGTAACCGGAGTAGTGTTGTCAGATAAAAATGCAGGAGGCTTAGTTAGATCTGAAGTTCAGATAGACAATAAATGTATATTTGTAGCACAAGCATGTCTCAGATGTCACATGAGTTGAGCTGAGGCTAAAAACATTATTTGTTGTTTATCTGAAACTCAAATTTAACTGGGGGTCCTGGATTTCTATTTGCTAATTCTGGCAAGCAGGTGAGACCACACCACCAAGTTCTCTGACAGTTCCAGAAAAACTAGAGAGTTTCAATTTCAATCTTGTGGTGGCATCTTGGAAGGTCTAAAAATTGAGATGTGGTATATGTGGATTTCTGTTTCAGAGACATGGCTCCATGGAGGGTAATTTGCAAAGGAGACATCTGGAAGCAAGGACAGGAACTAAAAAAAAGAGGAAAGGGATTCTGAACAAGGATGATGCCTGCGGGATTCTCAGGGGACAGACTCGAGGTATTTGGGAGGTGGAACCCATGAGGACTAGCTGAGCAGGGGAGAGCGAAGGGGGTCCCTGGGTGCAATCCTTTCTTATGGTTGTACTGTGTTTGTCCTTGAAAACTTATGACCTTCTGAATGCTCACTGCCAATAGAGACTTTGGATAGAGCGAGCAGAGATTCCTTGCCAGTCACCCCATAGCTCAGATCTTCATTTCTTTAAAACACACTCTCTGGCTAGACCCTGTGCCAGATAATCACATCTTGATGAAGTGGCTGAGTCCACGGTGGGTACAGGTGGAAACGCTTAATACCATGATGTTGGAAGGATCTATAAAAAAGAATGTCTTTCATACTTTCTTAAAAGAGATTTATTTTTCAAAAGAGTGTGTGTATTTCAGAAGGTCAGAGACGTTGTTTATTTCTGGAATTAAATCCAACTCAAGAGTTACAGAATATATTTGGGTTGTTCAGATATGTAGCAAAAGAATCCACAGACTCCTGGTAGGAGAGACCCCTGGTTACTCTCATCCTGTTAGCACTGAGAGAGCTTAGTGCAGAGAAAAGTTATGATCTACACGATGTGGCCCAACTTGGACTGGGGCAGAAGATTCAGGATTACCATTTAAAGTCTGATGTGACTTGAACAATCCTTAAGCTTCATTTAAATGGAGCCTGGAAACACAGAGCCATTCTTTTTCTCTAAAACTGCCACATTCCAAAGAACTTCTCCTTGAGATTTTTTTTCAATTTGAGCTCAAGCATTAATACAAGATGCTTTGAAAAAGGGGTTTCATGAAATCGTGTTTTCTCAAAAGAACCACATCTTTATTCCCTTGACAACCCCCCTTGAAATACATGGACATGGCCTAGTTCCTGAAGATTTCCAAAGTTTCTTGGAAAAAGAAATGTTTATATAAATAGCAAATAATGGCTATTTGTTGAATGAATTTTGAGTTGTGTGATTCAGACATTTTGGCAGAGGCAGGCTTTCTTAGTAGGCAGATCAACTTTCAAAGCCAAGTTGTGTTTAAAACAATAGTGTAAATAGTAAATAGTGTAAATAGTATTTACATTTCAAGAATGAGATGTCTTTCCTTTTTTTTTTCTTTTTTGCAGTTTTCGGCTGGGGCCCCAAACTGCAAAACAGTTTTTTGAACCCACCACCCTGAGCTTATGGTGCTGGCACCCTACTCCTTTGAGCCACAGGCACCACCTGAGATGTCTTTCCTTTTTAGAAATCTTAGGAGTGATGTCTGGGACCTGCCTGCCCGTGCTCATTAATAGGTCTCAGAACAGACCACAGTGACGCTCCCCTCACTCAGGTGCAAGGAATTTGTTTCCTATAGAAGAGTCGCTGAAATCCTCTCCTCCCCTCAACAGAGATACAAGCCAACAGGACCTAAGCCTCGAGTTATCTGCTTCTCCTTCAATCTTCCTCTACGATTTTATTTTGTTTCTATCATTCTGACTCACTGGGTATCTTTTCATCCATAATTTACACACAGCACCTCCCAGCCCTTCCCAGAGGACAAGGGTGAAAGAAGAGAGAAGGGTGGTTTGAGCAAGCCCTGGGGCCAAGGTTTTCACCTTGAAACCGCCCACCTTTTCCTGACATTGCCCGAGGCCCTGAGTGGAAATTTGCCACATTCTACTCCTCTCCGTTAATGAAGATGGAAAGTATTACACTGCTAATCTCCTAGTGAGGCTTAGAGACAATGAGGGCCCTCAAGTGACTCTTAGGGATGGCACAGAACAGCCACAGCCTATTAGGCCTCTGCTAATATCATCCCACACACCTGCCTCTGCCAGTTTCCCAGATTATGATCCATTTATTTGTTCATCAATATTTCTCAAATACTTTCCACATACCAAGAAAATTCTAGGTCTGGGGGGAATGGAAATGAACAAAGCAGTCAAGCTCTAGGCAAATATTTCTCACACTGGGATCCGCTAACACCCAGGGGCCTCAAATTATTATATGTAAATTCTAATGAGCATTTAAAAATTTTGTCCTTTTCATTTGATGATAATCTAAAAAATTAACATAAAATATGGTCTGGATTAACTGGATGATTATCTTTTTATTTATTATTATTTTTTTGAGACAGTCTAATTATGTCACTGTTGGTAGAGTGCCTCTCATTATGTCACTGTTGGTAGAGTGCTGTGGCGTCACAGCTCACAGCAACCTCAAACTCTTGGGCTTAAGTGATTCTCTTGCCTCAACCTCCCAAATAGCATCAACCCACCCCCACCCCCCCGCGGTAGTTCTGTCGCAGTTGTCATTGTTGTTTAGTTGGCCTGAGCTAGGTTCCAACCCGTCCGCCTTGGTGTATGTGCTGTAATCACTGTGCTACGGGCGCTGAGCCTGGACGATTATCTTAACACAATCCTGCTGCAGGGTTTAGGTCTGTGGGTTGACGTCTGTGTTATTGGTCATGTCAGAGCTTGTAAACTGACAGTTAATTTTCAGTGCACTGTCTCTGAAGTTGGGGATAGAGGATGTATGCTGGATGTCTGACCATGTTCTTCTTCTTTAAACAGGTTGCATCTATTTCTCAACTTTGACAAGCACTGGGCTAATGGTAGAACTACTTTGTGGTGTGTTGCAGCCACCACACTATCCCCAAACTTGGATTATTCAGATCTTGTCATAGGCAGAAAAGTGGCTTCTTGGGGCATGTCCTGATGCCTGGAATCTATGACTATGTGGCATTGGATATTTGCAGATAGAATTAAGAGAGATTATCTTGGATTATCTGGGTGGGCTCAGTGTAATCATATAAACTCTTAAGAGTGGAAAAGGAGCATGTATTCCTGAAGATTGGAAACAGGTCCTCCACCATGTTCATACTATAGTGATTGCTATAGCCAGTCACCATAGTCCAAATGTTCCTCAGCAGGTGAATGTGTAAACAAAATCTGGTCCATGCATGCAGTGGACTATGATTGAGCCCTAAAAGGGAATGAAGATCTGATTCTCATCTTACAGCCTGGGTAAGGTCACATATTATATGATTCCATTTATGTGAAATATCTGGAATAGGTAAATCCAGAATGGTGACTGCCAGGGGCTTGGGTGAGGAGGGAATGGAGACTAATTGCTTAATGAGTATGGACTCTTACTTTGCAGTGTTGGAAATGTTCTGGAACTAGATGAAATGGCTCACAACACTGTGAATGTACTAAATTTCCCTGAGTTGTTCACTTTGCAGTGATGGGCTTTATATTTTGTAAATTTTAAATCAATTTAAAAGAGTAGAAGAAGGAAAGGGAGGAGTCAGTCAGAGGTACAACCACATAAGAGCCAGGGAAGTCCAGAGCATAAGAGGGACTCAGCCCATTGCCTTGCCCTTGACATTGAAGGCAGAAGAAGAGTCCACAAGCCAATGCATGTGGGTGACCTCCAAAAATTGGGAAGGGGCTCAGCTGGCAGCCATCAATCAACTGGGGACCACAGTCCTGGAGCTAGGAGGAACTGAATTCTGTCAGCTGAATGAGGGGCATGCATCCCTCCTTGGTGGAACACAGCCCCACAGACACTGTCATTTTAGCTGGACTTCCGACAATAACAAATTTGTGTCATTTTAAGTCACTAAGTTTGCGGTAATTAAAGCCACAATAGGAAACCAATAAAGTCCTCCCCCTGGAGTTCTCTTTTCTGCCCTCATTGCTAGTCAAGCTCTTTCTCAGCAGGCTCTGGCCAGGAACCAGTCCTCTGGGGGCCTCCTTGGACCACCAGGGCTTGGCTGAGGACACCTCCTCTGTGCTCCCAAAGCCCTTGTGTTTATTTCTGTAACTCCACCTAACCCGTGGTAAGCGGTTGCCCGCTTGCTGTTCTCCCCACGTAGCACTGTGAATTCCTGAGGTTTCCACCTCCTAGCTGATGTTGTTAACACACTGTCCACATCCTCTGGTCCTTATATTTCAACTGGGTCCTGGTGACTTTCTGTCATCAGTGCTTGTTTCCCTGAGCCTGCATGTCTTTTGACGTTTCTTCGCCTGTACGTTGGCAGGTCAGACATGCTGGCTCGCTAATGCCTGTCTCCCCTCAGTAGCTCTTGTCTGGTCTGATACCTGGTGGGACTGGGTGTGAAAGAACTCACACTCTTCCCCCACCAGTGGGATAGCTCTGAGGCCTGGCACTTCCTGGCACGTCTCTTTGCTTGATTAAGCATCCTTCATCAGTGACACACTTGGGGCTGGCAACATCCTTTGTGCGCATGTGAGGCCTCTTGTTCAAAACTCAGGGGAAAAATTCTGTGAAGAGTATTAAAACGTATAAAGCTTTTTCCTTTCTTCCATGATCTTTCCCTCAACTTGTCATGGTGTTCTTTTTCTTTTTTAAAATTTGATATTTAATGTTGTTCAAAGTAAAGAAAAATTAAAATGCTAATTTTTTTCGCAGAGTTTTACCATCCCTCATTGTACCTGCAATGCCAGTTTTAAATTCAAATATGAGAACCTTCAACTGGTATGAAGAATTATCAAAATTCTATGACTTACATTCTATAGCTCATAAATCAAAGTTCAAGGGTAAGATAATGGAGACTTTTAAGCAGGCACAGCAGAGCATTAAACCAGATGGGAGCCCTTGGGTTATGCAGGTAGCACAGGATGCCGCTGGCTGTGGACACACCTTGTATTAGCTACCTTCCCACTCCTGCCGCGTGTGACAGCTTCTAATCTAAAGCGAACTACCTGCACTTGGGCCTTGTCTCAGGGGCTGCTTTTGGATGGGATCCACGTTGTGTCCATGGATTGTACTTGGCACAAGTTTGCTGATTAGTAAGTGCTGATGGATTCGCATCCCTGCGTTTCAGGGGAGACTGTGGTAGCTGAGGTTTGTGTGGTTATAGAAGCCCTCCGTGGAGCAGGTGGGGATGAGAATGTGTAGACGGTTAGTTGGAGAGGAGGGGAAGAGATTCCATGTGATGGGACAAAATAGTGCTTTGAGCAAACCTGTAGGGAGTGATGTGAAACAGCCCTGGAAGCTGCTCCAAACCACTTTTCAGGAGGCTGTTATACACTACACAAAGTCACATTTGTGTCTCAGCAAAGACAATTAGGTAGGCAGACAAGCTAGACAAAATTATGCTTATTTTGCAGATGAAAAAAGCTCAACTTCAAATATCATGAGAGCGAGAGGTCAGCAAAGCCTGCATTAGAAACCGGTTGTTTTGAACCCAGAGCCTTTGACTTCTCACTACCCCACATCATTGGGATCACAGAAAGATTAGGCAACAATGGTATTGGGCCAAATGTGCATGTTGGCTCCCTGCTTAGCCACCGGCACAGCAAGAGTGGGCATTGCCTCCCTCGTTCTATGTATAAGACGACCCAGGGTCCTGGAGTAGAACTTCTTTCCATGAGAGAGGAAAAGCTGACTTTGGTCATGTTGGGAAAGTACGTCATTTTTGTGCTGGGACTGGATGAAAGTAGAAGGTCTTTGCCTTTATTTTCACCTCTGTTTTGTAAGGAGGGCCCTGCTAAGAAAATAACTTAGACTTGAAGGTAAGGAAAGGGATTCTGAAAGACAGAAGCAGGGTTGCTGGGTCACAGCTGTTCTTGATCCAGGGTGTCTGAAAGTCCAGGCTCGTGGGTAGGGTGCCTGGGGACCTGGTGTTAAATGGCCTGAAAGTTTCATCTTGGAAATCTCTAAGTTTTCCTTATAACCGGAAAGACAGGACTAAAAAATACGTTGTAAGTTCCGTTGTTCTAAAACTTCCTCTCTTTATGTTTTCCTAACTTCTGTAAAAATAAAGTAACTTTGACATGACAGCCATTTGTCAAAATACAAGTCAATGAGATGGAATGTGTAATTTAAGTGAAGTGAATGTTTGGATTATGTTGTTTCAATTAAGATGTTATGCTTTTTCCCATTCAAGTACCAGGGGACTCCATTCTGTTCCGTACTTAACTGTATATGCCCTGGGACTGACTTTAGAAGAGGCAGAAAATGACAGAAATGGGAAGGAAACGGCAGAGAGGTTTTGAGTCAGAGAGGCCTGAATTCAAATTTTGGCTCTGCACTTACTGGCTGGGTGGTATTGGCTAATTTACTCAACCTCTCTGAACCTCACTTTCCTCATCACTAGAATGACTCTATACCTGTGAATTTATTCTTTAGCTTGATTAAGTGGATAAGATATATAATTTTGCCTGATGCGGAAGGGGACCTCAGTAAATACTGATTGATTGAATGAATGAATAAAAATGCTTAAAAACTTCTTATCAGCTTCAGCTTCCATCATTTTGTTGGCCCTTATCACAGGAGTTGAGAGTGATCCTTTCCCCCTGCCTCCCTGCTCCCTTCCTCATTTATTCAAAAACAAACACTAGACTTCTACTGTGTTCCTGGCACCAGGTTAGGAGAAAAAGTTATGGGATGAGGAAGACTTGATGTTCGCCCCCTGAGAGAGCCACCATCTCACGAAACAGACACACGGGAGGAGCCATGAACTCTGGGCTGGGAAGGGTGAGAGAGGAAGGTGAGCTGGACAGTTCCAGAAGGGAGGGCATTTTCTTTGAAGACTTTTAGGAGTTCTGTAGAGAACCACAGCATAGCCACTCTAGGAAGAGGGAGTGTGACCTGGCATGATTTCACCTCTGGGTGTCCCAGGTCCTCTATGAACATTTGCTGGATGATTGGGTGCTGGGAGTGACATTCCCACAGGGCGCCAAAGTCAGTGCCCAGGGCTGTTTGAGTCAGTCTTGTTGCTGCAGAGATGGCAGGGCTGACTTCTGTGTCTCTGGCTGTGAGCTGCGAGGTGGGAATGGGGACAGGGCAGCTCTCTGTCCCCACACTCTGGCCAGCATCTCTCATCTGCAGTAGACCTTGGTCTATATCCTTGCTATTTCAATGGGGAGTCTTGGCTGCCTGGGCTTCCAGACCTGTTTGCACAGAAATTTGGGAGTTGTCTCCCCTGGAGACGTATGAGGCCACTGTCACAGCCACATTCAGGCCTGGCTCACACGCCTGTGGCCCATTTGTGTCTGAGTGGAGACAAAGGTCCATATCAGGATTCCACATCCCTGCCGGGTTCTTGAAAACAACTCAGTGCACACAGCACTGCCAACTCAATCATCCTGCTCTGAGCTAGCAACATAAAATATTTCTCGGCTCCAGTCTCCTCCCAGTGGGGCCATTTTCCAGCCTTCAGAAATCGGGGTTTGAATTCTAGTGCTGTTGCTTATCAGTGGCAAGACTTTTGGTGAATCCACTTAAAATCCCTGTGCCTCTGTGATCACAGAGACAGCACAGGGGCGGTGTGTGCAATTCACCAGCAATGTGTTGACTTGGCCTTTTGCCGTGTGACGACCCGTCCAGACTTCACCAGCAGGGTGTGTTCATCTTGGTCCTCTAACTTCTCAACTCCACTATGATAATAATAGAAAGTATAATGATTTGCTTTTTATTTTAAGTCTGGTTTCATGAAGCATAATTTACACAGTAAAGTTCTGCTGTTGAAAGTTTGCAGTTCTTTGACTTTTGAATAACTGCATATAGACTTTAACTCCTGCCACAGTTAAGACATAGAAACATTCCTTTCACCCTAAAGTGTTCCCCAGTGCCACCTTTGTGGTCTGTATCCTTACCCTACTGGTAGCCTTGGCAACCATCAACCTCTGTATTCCTTTTCCAGAATGTCATTTAAGTGAAATTACAAAGGCACAATTATGGCTGGAGCTTGACATCTTTCACAAAGCATGATGCGTTTCAGATTCAACCATGTTGTTGCATTTACCAGTAATTTCTTTTTATTATTTCATTTTTGCAGATATGCTACTTGTTCAACCCATTCCCTGGTTGATGGACATTTGAGTTGTTTGAAGTTTTTGGCCACTATGAATCAAGTTGCTACAAATATTGGCATACAGCTCATTTTTCTTTTGTGTGTGTGTGTATGTGTGTGTTTATTTCTTTGGACAAATATCTATGTGCAGTGTAGCATTGTTGGGTCTGAAGGCAAATCTATAGTGAAGGTTTTTTTTTCTTTTTTTCGAGACAAAGTCTTACTCTGTTACCACGGGTAGAGTGCCGAGGTGTCAGCATAGGTCACAGCAACCTCCAACTCCTGGGCTTAAGTGGTCCTCCTGCCTCAGCCTCCCAAGTAGCTGGGATGATAAGCATGTACCACCACACCTGGCTAGTTTTCTATTTTTAGTAGAGACAGGGCCTCACTCATGCTCAAGCTGGTTTCAAACTCCTGAACTCAAGCAACCCAACCACCTTGGCCTCCCAGAGTGCTTGGTTTACAGGTGTGAGCCACTGTACCTGCCCCTATGGTGAAGTTTAAAGAAGCGCCTAGCTATGTTTCAAAATGGCTATAGCATTTTAACAACCCACTTTTTTAAAAGTTAAATTTTATTTTAAGATAATTGTAGAATTATATAGCGGTGTAGGAAATAATGTAGAGAAATACTGCGATCCCATGTACTGTTTATACAGTTTCCTTCCTTGATAATGTCTCACTGAACTATGGTGCAGTATCCCAACCAACCAACCAAGATGCTGACACTGCTCTGTATCCACCGGCACAAGAATCACTTATGTGGCCCTGTCACATCCCTCCCTCTCCAGCTCCCCAGGCAAGCGGTTATCAGTAGTTCATTCTATCCCTGTGTTGTTTCAAGACTGCTGTAGAAATGGCATCGTATAGTATGTAAACTTGGGAGGTGACACAATTTCCTGGGCTCCATCCAAGTTGTGTGCATCAACGGTCTGTTCCTCTTTATTTCTGCCTGGCATTTCTCCCCATTCTGTGGAATGGCCCACAGAGCGTGTAACCATTCACTTCTTGAAGGACATTGGGGTTCCTGTATGGGGCTATTGCAAATAATGTTGCTGTGGACATTTGTATTTAGGCTTTTGTGCAAATACAAGTTTTCATTTTCCTGGAATAAATATTTTGAATGCAGTTGATGGGTCACGGGGTAGGTACGTATTTTGCTTTATAAGAAACTGTTTTCTAGCTTGGCTGCAACATTTTACATTCCCACCAGCAATGGGATGAAAGGTCCAGTTTTTCCATATCCTCACCAGCTTTTGATTTCTTCAGTTTTTACGCAGATTCCCTTTTCCCAAAGGGATCAACAACATGCCTTTGAAGTTTTCATTTCTACAATTTAGAATTATTATTTCTGTGACACTCTTCATTATGTAACTGAGTGCCCCTTAGGTAAAGTATTGTTAGAAGGGGGGCCAGATCATAGTTTGTGTTTTCTGTGAACTGCTGTGTCTGACTTGACACCCTGGATTCTACAAGCCACTCTATTTCCCTTTTCAGTTTGGGTGCTGTGTGAACCACGCATATATTAGGCTGATTCGCGTATATTAGCGTATATTGGCACTTCCTATTAGCCTCTTTCTGACTTTCTTGTGTCCTTCTGATTCTGCTCACTGTTAGTCACTTATTTGCCCCGTTGTCTCGGCCACTTCCTCCCCATGCTCCTGGGGGCTTTTAGTCTGTGACAGTGTCTGCAAATTTGAATTTTCATCAAGTTCCTTTACCTACCTCATCCATCCTGAGGAACTCCTTTGGATAGTGCCCTTCTCCCAGGCCCCGTTCTTTTCAATATTTTAAAAGTATTTATCAGATATTTTAGGATCACTTGCATGGATTTTATATGGGTTTTCCCCCAAGAAAGTCATAGTTTAGATTAGAAGGGACAGTTAACTTTATGGATCTGAAATAACTATAAAACCAGGCAAGATGTGGTAAGTCATTAGGAGAATTAAGATGTTTGAGGAGGTCAGAGATGGACAGCTTGTGTCTATAGCAGAAATATGAAAGGCTGGCTTGAAGGGTTTTATGACTTTTTACAAAGCAATGTCTTCAGCATCTGCTATTTAAATTGGTTTAAGGATTAGACAGAGTTAAATATAAACTGCTGTTACTAATAGGAGAGCTGCCATCGGGGAAAAGTCTGGGTTATTTGGGGAAGGTGGAGACCGGCTGTGCCTGTTGGTAATAGTAGAGATGAGGGGAAAGAGAAATGTTGCCTGGTTCAAGAAAAGCCAGACAGAGGCAAGTACTAAGAGGATTGTGATTCCGAGAGAGAAGAAGACACGCTCTATGGATCTAAGGCCCCTTGGACGGACCCAGAATTTTTAGTTTCTGAAAGATGGAAAAGGGAGAGTTTCATGGTCATGGGACAGCACAGTGAGAGTGGAGCTGAGTGCTTCTCGGGGGTCCCAGTCATGTGGAGGCCAAGCCAATGGAAAGGGTCTACTTGCCTGCAAAGTGTCTGCTCCTGCTTGTGTTCTGGGGGCTTCTCAGGAACCATGCAGGGGACACACGATGACCTCAGAGAAGCCCAGGGCATCTGGGACCCTGCTCAACTGCTGCCTGATGCCCTAGCCAATCACAACTGTTATAATTATTGTGTGCGTGTTTTTTTAAACAGCCAAACCTCTAAACCAAAGAAATGCAGAACTGAAAGAAAGACCTTCTTGTGGGGATAAAAAGGCCCAGAGCTCTGCTAGAAATAAAAATATCCTCACCACAACGCTGTTGATCCACCATGGCTGATTTCTTGTGGAATTTTCTGGGCCACTGACTTTAAAGACATTGTCACCTGTTGAGTAGAATGGGTTCTGCTAAGGGGGCACTGACAAGCATGCTCTTCGAATTATGAACAATGGGACGAGTTGCTCTCTGAGCTCCTCATAAAGACTGGTTGTGCCTCTCTGAGCATTTCTTTTATCTTTTGTATTCTGTAATTATGTTTGAATTTTTGCATGGACTGGTAAAAATTTAGAATTGAATTTGTGACCCACATGTTGCAAATGCAACTAGACTTCATGAAACAAGTTTAATGGTCTATGGACCACTTTAAGTTTTGCCTTTATTTCCTTCCTTCCTTCTTCATCAGTTGTATGCTGTCTTTCATAAGAGCTTTGAATCTTTTCTTTCCATAAAAATACTGTTCAGATAAATACAAAGAATAACGACTGAGCTGAGTTTATAGCAGATTGGTTTCCAAAGTTTGATCTCCACTCCTAAAGAAAATAGGTCCTGTGGGTGGTAATTATAGTTGTGGTAATATCTAACATTAACTGAGAGCCAGCTGAATTTCTGGGTCTTTGCTGTCTTTTTCACAAAATTTAATTCATGACAACTGTGTGTGGCAGATGCTATTATTATCCTAATTCACAGGTAAGGAAACCGAGACAGGGAGAAGTTGAGAAACTTTCCCAAAGCTCCATAGCTATTGAGGGACAGAGCCTAGCTTTGAACCCATGAAGATTAGTCTGTCTTGAAGAAATGAGTGTTCTCATTTAAATATTATTATAATAAATCTACAAAAGGTACAAAAACATAATGCAGAACTGGGCTTATTTATCCTAAATTTGTCAGGACACCCATGTGACCTTATGCAAATTCCTTTATATCACTTAAAAACAGTGCTATGGCATCTATCTCTGTCATTGGTCTGTATCTTAAGACATAATGTGCGTTAAATCGGTAACACAATTCCTGCCTGTTGGTGCTAATTAAATGTTAGCAAAGTCCACTCTGAACAAAGAGAAGACCTGGTCTAGGATAGGCTCCAGTTTCTGTCATTTGCGAAAGATAAACATCTGAATAGTGTCCGAGGTTGTCCATCTAATCAATAAGTTGAACCAAAGTGCCTCTGAGGCAGGTGACAGGAAGTAAGTCCTTCTGTGTTTTTTAAGACTGAGTATAAGTTTTGGGGGGAAATAGATGGTTCATGTGGCTGTTGGAATTCCTGTTGACCAGGATTCTATGCAAGTCTTGTTTGGATACAAGGGTGTCTTTTACTTTTAAATGTCTTAAAGGCACCTCAGACTCAATATATCTAACACAAATTCATTTTATCTCAAGTCTGATACTTCTCTAGAGTTTCCTTTCAAATGAATCCATCACCATACAGTCTTGCCCAGAGGGAAATCCAGAGTCGTCATTGGTTCAACCTTCTGCTTACCTTTGTCCCCAAGCACAAGCAGATTAAATTACAAGGTCTGCCGAATTAGCCTGGCAGCTTTTCCCCAGACATGTTCCTATTTCTCTATCTCTGCTGCCCCATACATACCATATGTCACACGCAGGAGCTGGGCTATAAAGCTCCATCTCTGGCCTTAAAATGAGGGGGCGCTTCTGGGGTGCTCATCATCATCACATCTGCATTCATCGTGCCAGCACACTTATATGTTTATATTTATAATGTATGCAATGTTTCATTTATTTTAACTTAATTTACCACTTAAATAGCATTTACTCTGTCCCCAGTACTACACATACTAATCTATTCAATCCATACAACACCCCAGCTATTATTATCCCCATTTAACAGGTGAGAAAACTGAGGCAGAGAGGTTTAACAACTTGGCCAAGTTTACACAGATGGGAACTGGCAGGGCTTGAATTCAAGCCTACAAAGTCTGGCTCCAGAGTCTGTGCTCAAGTATGTGGCAAATAGTCATAATAATAGCTAATTTTGTAAGTCAGCCACCTTACCTGATTTTATAGAAAATACGACACCTCTGAGAGGCAAGTATTAATATCCACATTTTGCAGATAGGGAAGCAGGTTTAAGGGTGTTAAGGACAGAGCCCAAGACCACATGACCAGTAAGTGAGCACAGAGGTGCGCTTTATACAGCAGAGTGCAGGCAAAATTGCCCGACCCCGCTGTGCCTACACAGTGCTGCTCTGTTTCAAGTTGCTGGATTTGATCTTGGTGTATTTTAATCTGGAAAAAAAAAAAGGCAAAACCTTATAGAATTCTAGTCTGTTAGAGATAAGAGAGACCTGGGGGGCCTCATGTTGAGAACCTTCATGTACAGATGTCATATCCTAGATCATGGAGTTTAAGAGCCTCTCCTGAAGTGTCATGTTCAGGAAATATTAGAGTCAGTCTCAACCCGTACGTCTTCCAGAGTCAAAGTGGAGAGATACAATGGGGTTTTTCTCTCTTTTCATGGCAAACTGTAAAGACGTGAAGGAACAGAGAGCTCCAGGCACGAGCGGTAATCATTCTCTCGTTCTCTCTGTTTAGTTAAAAAATGTTCAGATCACTTCTGCATTCTTATCAAGTTTTTGCAGTTACATGAGAAACACCCACAATATCTCCAAATCAAACAGGCAGTTGAAAAGATGACTCTTTCCTCCCTAGCATAGGCTGAAACCACAAGGCAGGCCCCCTTGTTACACCCAGTGATGAGAAAGGGCTGAGCGGAGGGGAAGCGTCGCTGCTGTGGGGTTGTGTGAGGGAGCTGTCCCCGCACTCTGCCTCTGATGTGCTTCTCCTGCCACCAAAAGAAGAGAGATGTCACAGAGAAATTTTTGGAAGCCTGGCCTGATAGCATCTGTCTGTCCCTAGTAGATAAGCATTTCCACTCTGTCAGTCACTGCTTAGGATGCCAAGGTGCTGCTGAAGCCCACTGAGGCAACAGCCTTGTAGCAACTGAGTTGTGCCTGTGCTGCCCGGTCCCTGCAGAGTTCAGGGCTTGTTGGTCTGGATGGAAAGGTGACATTCCACTAGTGATGTAGTCGGTAGTCTACACCCCCCGGCATTCTGCCCGGGGAGAACTGGAGAGGTCAAAAAGAATGATAACCGGGGAACCCCAGACGTCCTTCTTGTAGTTACAGAGAAAACAATCTGGCATGTGTTTTTATTAACCCCTCTGCCTGTCCATCTGGAGTGGGGATATCGAAGCTAAAATTCAAGCCAGACTTTTCTGGATTCCTTTGGAAACTGCTGGACTCCCCCCTCCAGAAAGAACAGAGTTTCTTTGTTGATTTTCCAGAATGACGCGCTAATTCACGTAACTGAATCATTGAGCTAGGTCCATTAGACAACTTCTCAATTTCCTAATGCTTCCCATTTTCTCAATATCCAAGGGCAGGTTTCTAAAGATCTTCCTCCTCCAGAATTTTTCACACGAATTTCCTGATGGATCCACGCTGATTGTCATTATCTAAATGGCTCTTATTCTGTCTTCTCAGTCTTTGAAAATTGATTCTCTCTTTCATCTGGTAAATTCTTACCAATCCTTCAAGATTCAGCAAGAATGTTTGCTTTTTAAATCATCGAAATTCAGGATTTAAAAATTTTTTTTGGAAACAGAGTCTTACTATGTCGCCCTTGGTAGAGTGCTGTGGTATCACAGCTCACAGCAACCTCAAACTCTTGGGCTTAAGTGATTCTCTTGCCTCAGCCTCCCAAGTACTGGGACTACAGGTGCCCACCACAACACCAGGCTATTTTTTGGTTGTGGTTGTCATTGTTGTTTGGAAGGCCCTGGGCCAGGTTTGAACCTGCCAGTCCTGGTGTATGTGGCCGGCACCCTAGCCACTGAGCTACAAGATTATTCAAGATTATTTTTGAAGTGAGAAAATCTGTTTTCTCATGGGAGTTGGCAAGGTTTCCAGGCTTTGGTGAAATAAGCAGTGTAAATAAATAGTACACATATAGTAATTGTACATGAACAATACCTTAAGTAGAATTTGATAACGAGTAAGAGTAAGGTAAAGTAAAAATATTAGTGACTATTTTAAGGACCTGTGAAGGCTCTTTTCTGTCCCTTCCACATCAATAGTCTGCTCCAGAATAACTACATTCTGACTTCTATCACTGTCAATTAGATTTTCCTCTCTTGAACTTCATATAGATGCAGCATGAACTTTCCGTGTATGGCTTCTTTCATACAAAGTATGTTTTTAAAATCCATATGTGTTATGTATATATAAATGGTTGCTTATTGATTTTTTATTGCTGTATAGTAGTCCATTATTTGACTATACCACAAGTCATGTATCCATTCTTCTGTTGATGATTTGAGTCATTTTCATTTTTTGGCAATTATGAATAAACGTGCTATGAATAATCACATCCATCTCTTTTGGCAGAAGAAAGTATTCAGTTCTCTTGGGTATAATCCTATGTGGGGGCTGGTGATTCGTAGAGTAGATCTGTGTTTATATTTAATAGGTACAACCAAACACTTATCCAATGTGTTCATAACAATTAAGTTCCCAATATTGGAGATTTCTGATTTCACTATCACCTCACTAAAACCTAGCACTACAGGATTTTTTGTTAATTTTACTTTATTTTTCTTAGTTGCATGTTAGTATCTTTTCATTTTTCTCTTAGACACTTGGGAATTCATTTTTTCAAAGTGCCTGATCTAATTTAAAAAATAGAGTTACTTAAGTTTGGGCAAACTTAATATTGGGCATATCACTTGAACAGATACTTCACAAAGAAGTTATGCAAATAGCTAACAAACTCATGAAAAGATGCTTTTTTTTTTTTTTTACTAACCTCAAAAATAAAACAAAGATGAGATGTATCTCAAAGAGTCTTTGCTGACAGATTGTCATGGGCTGTCTCCTGTTCACTAGTTAAGTGATTAGAATCCTTCCTGAGTTAGTTAGAGAAGGGGGCAGATGAGCACGGGCAGGTCTGTCCTCAGTACAAACCACCTGGAAAGTTTTTCTTGGTACTTCTCTGCTCATCCAAGATGGCAAATTCCTCTTCAGCTTACTGTGGTTTTCCTGGTATTTGGAATTGGTGCAAAGTATGATTTAAAATTGCCATTTTCAGCATTCACGGTTCTGCTTTTTCCCACTCCTACTTATGAAGTTTTCTTATATAATCAGGCAGAGAAAACATTATTATTTTAACAGTTGACACCAACATTCCTTATTTAAAGAAATACTGTGACAAGTAGTTGGTGTTTTGTGTATTGACAGCAGCTAAAATTGAAGGAGCTTTGTGTTAAGACAAGGGGAGGGATTGTATTGCTCCGGAAGATGGGGAACAAAGACCATAGAGAAGGGAGGGCTACTGAGCCCCTTGGGGTCTTGCCAAAGCAGTTTCAGGCCATGATTAAAAGTCACTATTGCTTTTAAAAATGCCGATGTGGTAGATTGTATTACTGTTTCTATTTGGTGCCCTTCCTTGTGGGAGGATTATACATCCCCACACTCTTAGAACTCAGGCTTGACCATGGGATTTGCTTTGGTCAATAAATCGTGAGTGAAATTGATGTGCATGATTTTCCAAGCAAAGGTTTTGAGTTAGTCAGTGAGTGAGTGACTCCCTTTCCTGTGATGACTGGCTGTGTTCCAGGAAACATATGCTCTGCCAGCCTTGGTCCATGAAGAGGAAAATGGGAACAGAGCCAGAGCCAACCATCATGTCTACACAGGGCGAATAAACAGTAAAATTTTATGATTGGAAGCCACTGACCTTCGTGGGTCATTTGTTAATTTATCCTTACCCAACTGGCTCAGCATGGTTCTGTTCTATAAACTCTCTTTCGTTCCCTATACCTCCAACCACACTAACCTTTAGAAGATTCTACTCTTTTCACAAGTGCTTTGTATGAGTAATTTTGGTTGTTGAATCAAGGAAGAGGAGGAATTTTGGACCTTGTGTTGATGTACTGCTAAGATAGCACATGCTGAACCAGAAGAAAAAGGAGGATATTGAGACTATCCCATGGAATGTACCGAAATGGTAGGACGTGCTTTGTCATTTCAGGCCATCGGATGGGAAGTAGAGTGACCTATGACCAAATATTAAAAAAACAAGGGACATCTCAGACATCTGGCGTCTCAGTTATTGTTGATGGAACAAACTTGTAAGACAACATGTACCATTGCCATTCCATATAACTTCTGTGTCCCTTGGTCTGTTTTATTCCTAGTTTCCTAGTATGGAGGTTAAAGATGGTCATAACCATGATGAAAGAAAAGTGATTAATAGAAGTCGGATTCCTACCCCATAGGTTAAGATGAGAAATGGCAGACATGGTTAGTACAGGCGTGGAGTTTGGGGGCCAGTGGATGGTATTGGGTGGAAATGTATGAAAGGGCTTCAAACCCTCTAGACCAGTGCTCCCCAACCTTTGTGGCACATGGAACAGATTTCATGGAGGACAACTTTTTCAGTGACCTTAGAGGGGCATTAGATTTTCATTAGAAGTGCCCAACCTAGAATCCTCATATAGTTTAAACAGCAGGATTCGAGCTTCTATGAGAATCTGATGTCATTGCTGATGTGAGAGGAGGCAGAGCTTAGGCAGTGAGGACAGCCATGGGGAGCGTAGTAAATATAAAGCTTTGCTGGCTCCCCTGCCACTCACTTCTTGCTGTACAGCCCAGTTTCTAACAGGCCCCTGATCTTCCATGGGCTGGGAGTTGGGGCCTGTAGCTCTAGACCATTACACTTTCATTTAGAAGGATGGGAACTTACCATTCACTAAAACTTGACTATTTTTTTCTTAAAATCTTTTCTTCCTGAGAGGAAATTCCAGATTGTATCTTTCAGCTGCCAATCAGGCTTATTTCTCAGTTTGTTCTAAATTTTCACCTTTTCCTGTCTTTGCAGACATTTTGGGGTGGGAGGCAATGAAGAGAGGGTGGCATTAAAAGCTACTATCCAGGGGTCATTTAAGCTATGTTTCTGCAAAAGAAAAATGTTCACTGCAAAATTGTGGGAGACGTGATAGTTGATGTTTCCATGGGCTTTTCAAGCCCATGTCTCTAAATCTCAATGGTTGACTAAGCTCCTTCCCGGAAGTCTGGACCTTTAGAGCAAGTGGGTCTCATTCCTTTGCCACTGAGCAACCCTCGTCAGAGGGTTCTATTAGTCCCATGGCAGGAACAGTGATTTTTTCCCCCTTACTCTGCATAATCTGGCTTTTTGTTTATTGAAGGCAGAGAGATTAATGTCGCTGGAGAGATAATGATGGTGATTTGAGAGCACGTGAGAGTAAATATCTCAGCGGCAGTTGATGGTTGCCAAAAGGGAATGTGGGCTCTGGGCTACCATGTTTTTCTATAAGTTTCAAGATAAAATAAAACCTCATGAAATTTCAAAATATTGGCAAATAATTAAATGCAGTAGAACCTCTGTAAGTTGACCACCCAAGGAACGGTAATAAACATATGGAGGTGGTCAACATAAGGAACTCAGCCCATTGTACTGATGTGTACATGATGGCATGTCTGGTCTGTGAAAATCAGGTCAACTTAAGGAGGGGGGCTATGTAGGGAGGTGGTCAGTTATGGAGGTTCTACTGTATTTTAAAAATGGTCTGGGTCTGGCACTCCCTGGATACTGATGGCATCTGATCCCAAGAGCACCAGGGTGCAATTCTTTAGACAGGGCACCTTAGGGGCTGGGATACAGACAAGTGGAGTCTCCTTCAGGCCAGGTTTGGCTCTATGGCTCCTAGGACATGGGTGACTCTCTGTGTCCAGGGGCCTCTCCTCTTTCTCAGAGTAGATCTGTCTTTGCAGCATTCAGGCCTCAGAGAACCGAGCACACTGGTGGCACCAGCAATGTGTCCCGAAAGCATCAACCACACAAGATAACATGGGTGTCTCTGCATCTCTGGTGACTCATGGCTTATATTTCTCTCAGATTGTTCATGTAAGTACCAGACTCACACATCCAACTACTTACTTGAGTCTTCTCTTTGGAGCGTAACAGGCACCAAGCCCAGCTTCCTGCCCCCTGCCCCCATCTTCATACCTCACTTGTGTTCTTGTCTTTCCAGTCTTCCTTAGCAAATGGCACCACCGTCTACCCACCTTCCTGAGAAGAAAGCAAGTGTTATCCTTGAGTCTTTTTTGGTAATTTTTCTGCATCCTCATCCATTAGAAAGATCTATTAATTCTACTTCGGAAATAGAACTCGAATTTACCCCTCACGCCCGTTACACAACCAAATGCCTATTATCTCTTCCCGGTATGAATGACCTTATCTTGAAACTCATATTCTTGCTTCCACTTTGCCCTTAAATAATCTATCTTCCATGGTAGTCAGAGAGGGTTTTTTTTTTTAAACGTTATACTGGGTCACTTTTCTTTTAAAATTCTTGGAATCCCATTGCTCCCAGGATAAAAGCAAAATTCTATCCCAGGCACACAAAGGCTTTGCGTGATTTGTCCTCAACCTGCCTAGCTGGTCTCCATAATACCCCATACCCCCACCCCACACACTTGGACATAATTGCTCTTCCCTGAAATGCAAAGCTCATTCCTGCCCAGAACTTCCTCACACTCCATAACATCTCTTATCCTTATTGCTTCAGAGAACTTAACCATATTGAAATTCTATGGCTTAGCTTTTGCTTGATTGCTGCCAGTTCCTTCACCAATGGGCAATTGAGGTTTCTTTGGGGGCAGGAACGTCATCTTGCTTTTGATCACTAGGCCTAAGTCTGAAGGTAATGCTGGCACATAACAGGTACTCGATACATACTTCAGAAGATAAACTGTTTGTGAAAGCTTTTTTTTCAGTACATGAAGTGACGAGGTCACAGTAAGTAGCATTTGTCAGCAGTGTTGGCAGAGATAGATTGTGGTAGATGAACAAAGCCTCCTCCATGTTGATCCTGACCTACCCCTCTGAATGTGTGCATGTATTACCTTACACAACTAAAGGGACTTTGCGGATGTGACTAAGTTAGTGATCTCGAGACGGGGAGTTTACCTTGGGTTATCTGCTAGGCCAGTGTTATCGTAAGAGTCCTTAGAAGAGAGAGAGGTAAGGGCCGGATTGAAAGAAGGAGACGTGATAATGGAGGCAGAGGTCCGAGTGATTTGCTTCTGGAAGATGGAAAGGGCAAGAAATGGATTCTAACCAGGAGCCTCCACAAGGAGTACGGTTCTGCTGGCGACTTGGTGTTAGCCACGTAAGATGCACTTCAGACTTCTGGTATCTGTAAGATCCATGACTGTAAGATGACCAATCTGTGTGTTTTAAGCCACAGTTTGTGGTTATCTGTTTCAGCAGCCCTAGGAACTCAATGCAATGAGGAAGGCATTTTCTGTGACCATTGGCAATGTCTGAGATTTCCTGGGAATCAGGCACCTGGCTTCACTGGGAGCCTGAAGCAGAGGGACAGCAAGAGAGTTCCATAGAAGCCCTCCTTGCCAGTAGGGAGCACTTCCGTTTCAGCATGACACCTGTGTTGTCCCATTTCCAACAGTGTGTACAATGCATACAAGGTACACAACAGTTGCTAACTGACTGAGTGCGGTGTCTCCTGCACAAGGCTCCCTGAAATATTAGAACCTTTGATAAGGTTTTGAAACTTCCCAAATGGCAGGTGGAAATTAAGGCAGGTTATTTCCGGCAATTCCTTCATGGTGATAGTTTCAGCTAATCCTGAACACATTTATAGCTCTTCAAATTCACGAATAAGAAAAATTGTAGAATAGTTTGTGAATTTTATCCTAAATCATGTTTTGATCAACAGATGTGTATTTCCTGTGATATCCTGATATGAGAAATCTTCTAAATGTTATCAATGCTGCTTTATTTTTCATGTGAGAGCTACTTTTTGCTCATAACTATTTTATCTCTCCTGAGACTTATTGTGTACCTGGTGATGGGTGACGGATCATAGAGCCACAGGAACAGGTGACCACTGGGCCCGCTCGCTGCCCTGGTGACTTGGGGCTGCTCAAGCACCTTGGTGGACACATACTCCAGATGGCATTCTGCAAAGAGCAGACAAGGGCCCAAGTCTGGAATTTGTGGGGATAAAATAAATGACAGGTGTTACATCAGAAATCCATGTTTGTAATTATAATTGTGAATCTAGTTTTCACCCCCGAAAACCTTAGTTCTGGGAAACATGGAGTGAAGTTTGGGGACTCCCCAAGCACCAGTGAATCCTATGAGGAGCTTGTCTCGCCCCAAGGTGACAACTAGGTCTGAGATAATGTTGAGTTGGCACTATCTAGACACCTGAAGGAAGGAATAGATGATGCTCTCATGGGTCCCTGCTGGTTGTGGGTGATGCCATTTCCTATTAGAATTTTTTAGCAGTTTATTTATGGAAAATACTTCATTTTTCCACCCCAGTGATTGTTTTTCTGAGTTTAACTCCTCAGTATTGCTTTCCTTTAGGGAACTAGAATTTCAGAACCCTTGGACTTTTAACCAGTGGCTTTGCAAGTTCCCTGAAGAATTAAGAATGGCGTTTTGGTTTGCAGTTATTGTTTTGTAACTTTTCTTTCAGATCCTCTAGACTAGAGGAAGTTCTCTCCTTTGGCTCTTGAATCAGCTCTGACAGCTCTGAGTGCCAGGACCCTGGTAATCAGTGACACAGAGAAGGCAGGTGGCATTTACATCCCATTACCTTTAGAAACTTGCATCTGGGGTTTCCTGCAGAGAAATCTAGGTTGGCTTCAAAGTCAGGGACTGCCTCATCGTCCAGGATCACTGATTTGGAACAGGCTGTTCCCCCAAGGCCATTTCCATTTCTATGGCAGGCTTTGAATAGAACTAATACATTTTAGAAATGCAAATGCGCTTAATTCCAGCAAAGTGAGTGACATAGGAAGCTGGAGTCTTACTTTTTACCAGTTGCTTCCTGCTGCAATCTTTCAGGCAGATGTTTTTAGCAAAAGAATAATGGCGAGTTCACATAATGAGATGATAAGGGGTCGCAATGCTCGCTTTGCTGCTGCTGAAGCCCCTTTCAGCAATTCTCCCAGGACGGCAGGAGATGTGATCCGGGCACAAATGATCTGCTGAGCACCCAGGGGACATTACGACGTAAATGACGGAAATAGCACTCCAAAGGAAAGCCAGCATCCATACTAGCTCTTTTTTGACTACCAAGTGCTTTCATATACATCATTTCATTTTTGTTAGACTCCTTGTTTTCTTAAAAAGCAGAGACAAGACATGCAGGGTTGGCACGGACCGTGCCTCTGGGGGCAGCATCCCGCCTGTGCCCAGCATCAGAGGCCTTCACCACGCGAGACTCCAGCAGTGAGAGAGAAAGGCCAGCCTTCCAAGTAGCTGAGGCTACAGGTGCCTGCCACAATGTCTGGCTATTTTTTAGTTGTAGTTGCCATTGTTGTTTGGCAGGCCCGGGCTGGGTTTGAACCTGCCAGCTCCAGTGTATGTGGTTGGCGCCTTAGCTGCTGAGCTACAGGCACAGACCCTATCTATGGTTTGCTTTAAATAGAAACTGTTTCTTTTTCTGCTGTACTGGAGTCAGGTTGCTTCATTTACACACTCTCCCTTTCTTGGTTTAACTCGACTGAACTTATTAGTCCTGCTGAATTGGACCAGGTCTACTGAATGGCTGAGAGTCTTGGAGACCACTGATAGTTCTTGGTGCTGAAACCTGGAAGGGAGAAAGCCAGCCTCCCTGAGCCCCCATATTCTCTGCATCCCAGCTCAGATTTAAGGTAAAAGAGCTTGAATATCCGCTGATGTCTGCTTTGCCTCTGGTAGAATGGTTAGCGAGTGAAATGTAAAGAGAGGAATTTACACTTCCTTTTGTTTACTGGGCTTCTTTTAAATGCAGTGGAAATGAAGTTCTTAGCATAGAACCTGCCTGCCAGCTGGGCACAGAAGGAGGTCAGAGGGAGAGTTTAATGTTTGTTTTTAGCCCTTACTGAAAACTATGATTGGTAATCTCTCTATCATCTCCCTGTAAAGACCCCCATGACCCTCTTGAGGTAGTACTTCATTTGGAATGTAGGAAAATGAATCTTTGTTCTCCATGGATTGTCTTTCAAGAGCTATTATTCTTTCTCCTTTTTTAGGAGGATTCTGGGAACTTCACTCTTTGTCTTTTGTCCTTGTGAGGGATGTCATTTCTGCTGTGGTTATGCACAGACACACTCGCCCTTAGTTCTTTAAGTTTTCCTGTGATGGCTTCAAATTTAGCACACCACCGATAATGGACTTGGGATAAGTCTAGATTGGACTTCTAATGGACTTTATTCATTGGAGCTCTTTCTTCAAGCCCCTTGGAAGATTTTTTTGCCATTACAGAGGAAAACTGTGTGCTCTCTTTTATCTACCATTTGCTTTGGAGGGGCTTGAGAGGGCTGATCATATGATCATGTTAAGAGAAGATGCATCCTTCTTTCCTGACTATTGTTATAACCACAGGACTATAGAACTATAGTCCAGAAAGAAGGAGGGAAGAGGAGGGGAGGGGAGGCCAGGAGGAAAGAGGGTGGGACCTCACCTAATGTGCAAATGCAAAGGTACATTTCAAAATTATTAAGAATAGAGTATAAATGTCTTATACACACGACAAATAAATGAGAGAGGTGATGGTTGTGTTAATCAGTTTGATGTAAGCATTTCACAATGTATATCAAATCAGTACACTGACCCCCCATAAATGCATCAATGCACACAGTTATGATTTAATAATAGTAAAAAGGAGTAGAGGCATTTATCCCAGTGGGATGGGATAGGAATTGTGGTCTAGGAAGATGAGTGGGGAGCCTGGGCAGCCTCAGTCAGAGGAGAGTCTGGACTGTGGTCAGGGAGAAGTTCCAGGAGGAGAAGAGATGGCTGTGTGACGTCCTCCCGGGAAGGTGGGAGGGCAATGAGGGGATGCCCTCTTCCCTCCGTTAGGAGAAACATCTCCAAAGAGCACATAGGATGTTGGCTTTACTGAGATCATACTCCTCCCTTTTCCTGTTAGGAAAGATGGGACAGATCACTTCCCTCCCCACAAAAAGCCCCTTGGGGTACCTGCTGAAGCATCAGAAGCCCCTGGGATTTGACAGCCTTTGCAAGTTCAAGCTAATCTTTCTCTGTAGCATGATTTGGCCCTATTATCAGTTATCAGATGAGGAAGCTTGGCCCACAAGTGGGAGTCTAAATTATAACACTATTTTACAAGTGGACCTATTTTATGCAGGCATGTAGGAAAAATGGTTGGAGGTCCCATATAAACAAGTCTTCATGTGTCTGAGAGAAAAACATAAATATTGAAACTCCAGCATAAGGCACTGGGACTCTCGAACAACCCAAATGAGCTTCTAAACCTGGCCACCTCGGTGTTCAATGGCTATGACATCGCAGAGGCAGGTAAAAAAATGCCAAAGGCCAAATTATTCAGCGCTGCTATTGCAGCCAAAGCTCATCATCTAGTAGGGGATAAGCAGAGAAGGCGACTGGCTTCCAGCCAGACATGCTGTGACTGCAGAACCCCAGAGCACCCGAGGAAGGAGTGCCCCAGGAGGGGCCTGACCCGGCCAGCAGGGAGGGGGTGACGCCTTGACCCACCCTCTGTAATACCCACTGTTAAAGTGCAGCAGAGGAGCCTGGGGCCACAGTGGATGTCACGGTAAGGCTGGCACATTTTTACTGGACAGAGAACACCTTTCTCGGTTCTGAGACCCCTTGGAAGGCACTGGTCCTCGTCCTCTCATTTAGTTGTTGGCATCGACAGGCAACCCACACACAGGTGTTTAACTTCTCCCTTCCTTTGTCGTTGGGAAGGGTTTTTGATTACTCATCAGTTTTTAATCATCCCGAATCTCTGGTGCCCCTGCTAGGAAGAGATGAAAGAGCCAACATGGGGTATGGAGCAAGAAAAAGCCTTCCAAACTTTAAAACAGGCCCTTCTGAATGTTGCTGCTTTGGAAATATCAGGTTTAGAAAAACGTCTCTTTCTGTATGTAGCTGAAAAGTAAGTACAGTGGCAGAAGGCGTGCTGGGTCAGTAGCTGAGGGAGGAGCCCAAACCAGTGGGACACAGATCAAAAAGCTTGGACGTAGCTGTGGCTGGCTGGCCACACTGCCTTTGGGTAGTGGCAGCTGCTGCTATGCAGATAGAAGCTCAGAAATTAACTCACACTCACGCCTTCATGGTCAGAGACTTCCACTCTCTGGCTCCCTTTCTAGTAAAGCAAAGAGGACTTTGTTGTCAAATAGCCAAATGCTGAAATATCAGCTCATACTTTTAGAGAATCTTGAAGTCAAGCTTGAGATTTGTAGAACTCTAAACCCTATTACCTTCTTGCTAGTACCAGGGGTTAGGTGATGAGGGGGAATTTGAAACACGATTATGGAGCAGTCATAAAATTCACCTCGTCTGGATGCCCAGATAGAAAGGATCACAGTACAGAGGACACGGATGATGTTTGGTATGCGGATGGCAGCAGCACCGTGGTAAATGGAAAAAGAAAAGCAGGATATGCCTTAGTTACTGGAAGTAAGCCCCTCCCCCCAGGAACCTCTGCCCAGGAGACAGAGCCAATGGCTCTAACCAGAGCATTAGAACTGGCAGTGGATAAGAAAATTCAAGGTGATACTGGTAGCAAATTGGCTTCCCCCCCCCATTGTTTAGCTTGGTCATATTAGTTTATTCTCCACTGTAAATTCCAAACAGCTTTTCCTTGGTTTTTAATAGACTTTTTTTTCTTCTTTTATTGTTGAGGATTCATTGAGGGTACAGAGAACCAGGTTACACTGATTGCCTTTGCAGGTAAAGTCCCTCTTATAATTGTGCCCCGCCATATGTATTCTTGATTCTGTATGCATGTGGACAGACTTGGTGAGAGAGAGAGAGAGCTATTGTCTGCCTGAAATACACCTATAATATATGGGCAAGATATTAACAGATTGTTAGAAGCTAAAAAGCTTCCCTAAGGGATGAGTGTACTACATTATAGAGGACAGAGAGACAGAGAAGTCATAAAGCAGACTGGAAAGAAAAAAAAAAGGCCACATTAAGGCTTCATGAGGCTCCCCTCTTGGCTTTGGTGCTGCAGCCTTTAGAAATAAGAGCAGAGGAAAGGCACAATAGGGAAGAAAATAAATGGACCACAGAACACAGAACGACTTTAGAATCTACCAGGTGGTGGAGCAGAGAAGGAAAACCATATATCCCCTCCAACCTGGCATAAACGCTCCTTACAAGCTTCTACCGACATTTCTACCAGGCAGCAAATGCTCTAGTAGATTTGGTACAGTGGGTAGCTATAATAAGACACCTAAAACTCTTACAGAACAGATAACTCAGACATGTGCAGTATGCCAAATAAGTAACCATTGAATTTCATTGGACTACTTACTGGACAAACGAAGAGGTCCTGGTGCCTTAGCAAATATCCC
Source organism: Arctocebus calabarensis (assembly GCA_963573935.1). Lineage (NCBI taxonomy): Eukaryota > Metazoa > Chordata > Mammalia > Primates > Lorisidae > Arctocebus > Arctocebus calabarensis. The sequence goes on from CAUYON010060915.1 coordinate 62,359, forward strand.
GTGCTGCTTTTATATAATACATTGAATAATGTAGAGAAGTCATTTGAGTATGGAATTTACTGAATACAGTCAAAATACCATGTGGATCTAGTCAACAGATAGCTAATGTTGTTTGGAGAATGATAAAAGGCTGCCTACCATTAGTCACTTAGTTCCTTCCCCTCTTGGGACTGGCAGTTACAATTTTAACACTATTAGTCTTCAATCTTTATATATTCAATTTTTGATCAAGTTTGTGTTTTTTGGACTTCAACACTTCCATGCTAAGATGATAGTGATGCAAAGATTTCAACAGATATTGATGCAACCTATTGATAAGGCGATGAGAGAGTTCTGACCCCTGGAGCCCCATGTAGAATAAGGAACCTGAGAAAGGTCTGTGATAGGCTGAGGCCCATTATGCAGCAGGAAGCAGTTAGAGCCATTACCACCCTCCTTTCCCTGCAAGATTTCAGGACCATATTTCCTCAGGGGGGCAGTGGTGAGGGCTAGAAAGGGACTATGGGGAAGTAAGAGAAAAGTCTGGCCTCCTAGCTAAGAAAGTTAAAAAGGGCCCTGCAGCAAACAATGAGTTCAAGAACCTTGTGACTCAGTTCATGGAGAATGTCCTGTTCTCTTACAGTTTCCAGCTTGTGACATAAAGTGGAATAAGGGACACAATGACAGAACAGTGTACACAGCAAATGTCACAAACATCACAAGACTAATAGACACTACCATACAATTACCAGGAAAATAGCAGGTAGTAATTACGGTGAAAAAGAGAAAAAAAAATCAAACAAATTATACACACCATGACCAAGTGGGCTTTATCCCAGGATCCCAAGGATGGTTCAATATATGTAAATCTATAAAGGTAATCCAGCACATAAAGAAATTAAAAATATTAATAATTAAATTCAAAGGAAAAGTCCTGAAAAGTAAAAAATTAAAGAGATGGTAATTATGTAATAAAAGTGTCAATTATTAAAACATTAAAATTTTCCTACATTTTTGGCTGTATGCTATTTTATATAATCTTTTCAGATGGAAAATTTCATATGAAATTTTTCATAACAATATTCATATTTCATAATAATTTCTAAAAGGAGCAAAAGAAAACTTTTCTCTGGCATGATTTTTTTAACCTTGTGTTTACACTCAGCTGTATTTGCCATTTGTATTACTGCTGTCGGCTTTGCCTTACAAGTAGGAATTATAATAAATTCTGTTTTGTAGGGTACCAATCATAAAAAGGAAAAAGAATGTTTATTATCTGTAGTACATTATTGAGCATATTCCTGACAGAAGAGAACCTTCCCTTTAACTAGGCCTCAAAAACAATTAAATGTTCTCAGCTCACAAGTTTACACATTTCATGACTGAGAAAGATTTCTCCCAAACTGGCTTCTAAGACCCTTCATTCCAACCTTTCCTTCTTTCCTTCTCACAGACTCATGCTCCATGAGACATACTAGGAACTTCTCCTACCCCAGAACTGCTTATGATAACCTAACCAGACACAGAAGGTGACCTGGAACCCCTGTCTATAATATGTCCCATCTAGGTGCATCCCCAACTCAACTTCCCTCAGCCAGTTGGCAAAAATGTCTTCATCGTGCTTCACATAAGAAGACATGAGGTGAAGCATGATGAATAGAAAGCCAGAAAAAGGCTCAGCGCCTGTGGCTCAAGCGGCTAAGGCACCAGCCACGTACACCTGAGCTGCAGGTTCGAACAACAAGGACGGCTGCAACCAAAAAATGGCCGGGCGTTGTGGTGGGTGCCTATAGTCCCAGCTACTTGGGAGGCTGAGGCAAGAGACTCGCTTGAGCCCAGGAGTTAGAGGTTGCTGTGAGCTGTGATGCCATGGCTCTCTACCCAGGGTGACAGCTTGAGGCTCTGTCTCAAAAAAAAAAAAAAGCCAGAAAAAAAGAGAGGGCGAGAACAGCAATCTGAAGATTGTAGCTCCTTCTGAAAAGTTTACAAAACTATGTGATGATGCAATCACATGTTTGGGTTCCCTCCCAGAGCCTTATATGGAGCCAGTACTAGTGAAAGCAGCATGACACTGGCACAAAAATAGACAGATTGCCCAATGGAGTCGAGTAGAGAGAGCAAAACTGGACTCACAGATGTGTGGTCAACTGATTTTCAACAGAGATGTCCAGAACACTCAATGGGGAAAAAATAGTCTCTTCAATAAATGATGTTGAGAAAACTGACACCCACATGGAGAAAAATGAAATTGGACCCTTATTCCATACACAACGATCAACTCAAAATGGATTAAAGACTTCAATGTAAGACCTAAAGCTATAAAACTACTAGAAGGTTCGTAGCAGAAAAAGCTCCATGACACAGGGTTGACAATGATTTCTTTTGTTTTGCAACAAAAGCAAAAACAGACAAATGGAATTGCATCAAACAAAACAGCTTAAGTTTTTTCGCTTCACAACAAACCTGTCTCCTTCTAACATTTAAAATAGAAATATTGGCTATCTAAAATGAAAAACTCCTAGGAAAATAGATTCAGGTAGACTTGATGCCCAATCTGTCATCTGGGTGACGCACAAATAACATTCTGGTTTGTTTCCATCTGTGCTTTCCTTTCCTTTTATTCCCATTTTTACATGTAATTCTGGTATTTCCTCACACCACACACACACACACACACACACACACACACACACACACATTGCAGCTGGCTTATATTTTTTTCTTTGTATTTCCTGATTTTTCTCTGCCCTCTTTTGTTCACCCTCTGGCCCCTCTCCTCCCACCAGTCTAACTCCTGCATTTGTGTCCATCTATGTAGAACCAGAGCTGCTCCCCTAGGCTCTTCTAAGCTGCTTTTCATAACTTTAAAACCTACAAATGCTGGGAAATGCCATCAGTCTCTAAGAGAAATAGAGCCACGTGACTCACTCACCAGATGGGATTTCAGGGTGACCTTGCCTTATCACTAGGCTCAACTTATGAAATACAGCCAATGATGAAATTCATGGCAGCAAATTCCCTGCACAGTATGGGGCAACAACATGATGGATGGGAAGGCCGTGATGGATAGCTCCTCTCTTATCCTTAGTGTATGAGTTTGGGTTCATGAATTTCTCAGAGCAAGAACTGAGCTGTCCCACAGATAACACCCAACCGGGAGCTGGGCTCTGGGCTTGCTGCTTGCTCAGGGATAACACTCTCATTACTCAGTAAAGCGAATTATTACTGACAATGCACGGGTTTAGTCCATTTCAGTGGTTTTTAAATATGCAGACAGCCTGGCATATGGATTCATAGAACTATAAAAGATTCTCTTCTAAAGTATGAACAAAACATAAAATTAAAGTAAAAGGGTAGATTTATGTTTAGAAGCATAATAATCCTATTTGTCATCTGTTCGTTCTTTAAGGGAAATAAATATGACAGCTCACTATAATCTTAATCCTGCATAGTCATTTTTTTTAATACAGGACCCTATTTTAGTATTAGGAAATGAATCAGAAATCTAAATAACGAAAAAAATTGGGTGACTTTAATACACTTGCTAATATTCTCTCATTAATCCTCCTGGTATTTCTGAAAGATGTATGCAATGTGTTTTTATCTCCATTTTACAGACTGTGAAACTAAGATATCCCAGAGCTCTTTAACATACTTAAGGTCACAAAGTGGCTCAATAATATAGTCAGAAATTAGAAGTTAGTTTTTCTAACAAGAAAGTCTCTGAAAATTAATCAGAAACACAGCAAGACCACTCTTCCTTTGATGACTAGAAAATTCATCTGAAGCTAAATGCGAATCTAGGCAAAAATAAAGTCATTGCAGCTGGTGCTTTATTATCTTTAGAGGATTTTCAGGCCAAAAACCTACAACTTAACATGTAACCCCTACTTAGATTTAGTACATTACATCAAAGTTATCTACCAAAAATTCTTATAAAGAAAACCTTATTCTCCCCACTTACCTCATTAATAAAATGCAGTAAGTCATTCCTGTGGAAAAACAAACCCATAGACCACAGTCAAAAAAGACATTGCAATTCCTCAGTCAAGATTTTGTAAGAAGACAGTGGAATGCCTTGGGGAAAGGACTCAGTTACATCCTAAGGATTCTGGTTCCTAGTTCTGGAGCTGACACTGTCAAATATGAATAATAAAAAAGGCCACATTTACATGGAATGGTTGTAGCAAAAATCTTTCCTGGGGCAGTGCCTATGGCTTAAAGGAGTAGGGTGCCAGCCCCATATACTGGAGGTGGCGGGTTCAAACCCACCCCAGCCAAAAACTACAAAAAAAAAAAAAATGTTTCCTGCATTCCCAGTGCTTGAGTTAGCCTGATAACCAGGTATTTAATGCTTAATCATTGCCTGCAAAAGGGGAAAGATATGTGAATTAATATTCAAACATGGCACTATCACTCTGCTCGACCTTAGCTCCACGTGGAGACAATCCAAATATTCCTGGCGTATTTCAAGATTTTCTACTATCTACTACTGTTTCAACCAAGAAATCTCTTCTATTCACCTTCAACAAACAGAATTTCTCATCTCCATGAGTACCAAAGTTTTACATTTGCAACTGACATTGCACTGTTTTCACTGAGCAGATGATGTTTTCCAACTTTTTTGAACATAATCATCATCTATGTTAAACAGAGATTCTCAGGCTCACTGATTCTAGTTCAGACATAAGAGCAATACTCAGCATTTAAACAAGAACCTCAGATGATTTTGGCCCAGGAAGTTCAAGGACTACTCTTAAAGAAATAAATCTCTCTGTAAAGACCCCATTCCACCGATAAAGAGGTCAGGACTCGGGAAAGTTCTTCACCCAAGTCAGCTCATTCATCCATTTAGTCATTCAACACACAATTATTGTGAGTATAGATACTCAGATACTTTCAGTTTGCACAAAACTGGAGCCTAGTCTATTATCCTATACATTGCTCTTTCTGTTCTGCCTGCTGCCAGATATTATGAAAATTCAAAACAATACACAAGGCTAGCAGAGGATAAACTCAAGAAAGGCTTCCTAGTGCAGATAATATTTGGAATCAGCTTTAAAGGGTGGAGAGAACTGCATCTCGCAAGATGAAGAGGAGAGACCTGGGCCAACAAACATATTGACGATGGCTTGTGCTCGGAACCACAGGTTGTACCGAGGACCAAATTAGTGAATTAGCTACAGCACAAGGGTGACATAGCTCAGTGTTATCCACTCAGCATATTTCAGAAGACCATGCGTATCTCCTAAGTAGTTCTCACTGACACATTCTAGTTTGCTGTAATTCCCACTGGAAAAGGAGAATCCCACCAGTAGTAGCCTGAGCCCTCCGTACCCATGTACCCTGGGGTCTCCAATGTCAGCACTGTTCTGAGCACCTCTCTTTCCCCAGGCTTCCCAGGAGAAAGGACCTATTCCTCACTAACAATGCACTGATGCAGAATAGAGATTGTGATAGAAAGGACTAGCTGAAAAAACAGAGAAACAGTGTCAATCTGACTTGGATAGTTCTTCAGGAAGCTGAGGCCTCGGGAGAAGAGAAAAGCTAATCAAGATGCACGTGGAATGTTCCCTCAGGGCACTTCGGCTCTCAGCCCAGGCCGCAGATCAGACTCATGTAAGGAGCATTTTAAAAAATATTGACACCCTGACAGCCCCACAGAACAATGAACACAGAAGCTCTGGGGTGGACTCCAGGTATCAGCACATGTTAAAAGTTCATCCGGTGGATCTAATGTGTACCCAGGGATGTGAACCACCAATCTAAAATGGCAAAGCTTAAAGGTACATGCGATGTTAATTGCTGGAGACAATGAATTGAGATGCAGGTGCCTCTGAACAGATTAATTTCAACCTGTGATTAACAGGTTCAGGAAGAGTCTTGGCACCTGTGGTTCAATTGGCTAAGGCGCCAGCCACATACACCTAAGCTGGTGGGTTGGAATCCAGCCTGGCCCTCCAAACAATAATGATGGCTGCAACCAAAATATGGCCCGGTGTTGTGGCAGGTGCCTGTAGTCCCAGCTACTTGGGAGGCAGAGGCAGGAGACTCGCT